>JAGVSP010003731.1:0-41285 GCA_022494985.1 Micrasema minimum
ATGGTTAGATAGTTATAATCGCTTAAAAAACAAAATATGTAAATGGGCTACTACAATAATTATGTAATAAATATTATCACAAGTTTTATAATGCCTAGTTTTTTTCCATCGTATTAGACAAAATTATATATATTTATACAGAAGTCTTCAAGTTATTGACAGGTTAAATTGGCACTACACGTGCATGGGTTCAAAAATCAACACTGATGAAACCCATGTCATGTGTAAGTCTCGTGTCAAGATGCCCAGATTCTTCTGGCTTTGTTGGGACAAGTCATCGAAAGGGGCGAGGCAGAAAACGGCAGAGTTTAGAAAGAACTGGGAGTGCAGCTTGGAGTAGCGGGCGCCGCATTCAACAGTATGAAAGCTGTCTGGAGATCAGTTAAAAAAAAATTCCGCCTTTATAACGCCTGCATCACACCTGTTCTCCCCTATGGCTGCGAATCATGGCACCTAACCATGGCCAAAATAGCAGACTTATTTTTTGGAGAAAAGGTGTCTTAGAAGAATATTACGTGTGCGGTGGTTTGACTTTGTACGGAACACAGAGGTGAGGTAAAGGACGCAGCAACCCTTGGTTTCTACTCCCATCCGGCGAAGGCGTTTCGTCTGGCTAGATCATATACTACGTTTGCCTCCCAAAACCCTTCACCATGCTTGCTTATTTTACAAGGCATCCGATTCTCATGATCTCCGATCGACATGACTTGGGGGGATACACTGGAGCTGGCGGCCGATCGCTTGGCCTGGAGGCAGTTTGTGGAATCCATATGCTCCACATAGGGAGCGGATATGGTATGATAATTATGATGATGACAGATCGAGATATATAAACGAATTGGTGAATGTTTTTCAAAATTCATAACAATAATTTTCTACCTTGTTGGTGAACTCTGTTAAAACATGAATAATTACAATTATTTATAATTTTTACTTCTTCGGTGTAAGTCTATCAGGATTTAAACATTCACTGAAGTGGATCCGATCCTGTCTTAAGTGTGTCCACATTATATATTGTTATTCTTATTGTCTATTAGCTTTGCCGATTTATAAAATTCTGTCACTTTATTTACTGCTTTTTTGTAATATTGTGCTTATTTACATGTGTTAAAATGGACTTATCCGTCAATAAATATAAAATAAAATTTAAAAAAAACTTTTTTGCCAAATGTGAGTTTTCACGAGCATAAAATAAACAATCCAGACTTCTGAAATATAAAAAGTAAAATGTTTTTTTTGGATTTTGGCTTAGTATTTTGAGTCATACAGCAATTTGTGTGAAATCAATTACATGGCTTTCACACATGTTGCATAGACTAGTGGGTAAATGTAAACGAAAGCAGAAAAATTGCATTCAAACTAATCTTTCTGTTATCTTAAAATCCCTTAACCTTGCAATAATTACGTTAATTTCTCCCTTTCGCTTTTTCAATTACCCGAACCAAAACTGAAATAAAAATGACACAATCTTTGTATTATTTAAATTTCTTGTTAAATAACGATTTTCTCAATTACTTTACATAATTTGAACTTGGCAAGTCGGACAAAACTCATCAACCTTGAAATTAATTCAATCATTTTTTGCAATATTTTTTTTGCCTATTCTTTTTACGTCCCTTAGTTTAAATTTAATTTTATTGATGCTAACTGGTATTACTAACTGGATATGCTAAATTTGGAGAGCGCGCTTTTGCAGTTGCGGGCCCTGTGGCTTGGAATGCTCTCCCACCAGAAGTGCGCAACTGTGAAAGTGAAGTGATGTTTCGAAAGAAACTTAAGACCTATATTTTCTCAAAATCTTTTGATTAATTTGATAATGGTATTTATACTACTCAGAAGTTGAGTTTTCACTCATTTTAAATTTCCCGAGCCGTTTAAATTCAATATTTTGAAGCGCCCTTGAGGTATATTTATACGAGAACGGCGCTTTACAAATTATCCATAATAATATATTTTTTTTTTTTATTTTGGTTTTGGACACATACAGTTACAATATGAAATAATACAGAAATAACAATAATAAAAAATAAACCAATTAAGTGTCTTGTAGGTTGGGGATGTTTGAGCGAGGTGTGTGTGTGTGTGTGTGTGTCAGGGTGAATGGACGAGTGAGGGTGTGTGTGGATGTCTGGATATGGCAATTACATACATTATTTTCTCCTGCACAACAACAATAATAAATACATTAAACAAAAGCGTGTGTTCAGTTTTGGTTGAGCATCAGCTTGATTTTCTTTTTAACTGAATAAAGGGACATATTGAATAAATCAATTTCCGAAAAAAAAAAAATTATAAATTTGAACATGTACGATACAGAAACGAATTTTGTGAATAATTACTTACACAAATAATAATAATAATAATATTAAAAACCAAGAAATTATAATATTAGCAGCGATGAAATTCTTACACAAAACTGTTGTCATGACAATTTCCGCCTCAAGACGATTTAATTTCCAGAGGGCCATAATATAATCAGTTTATACAAGGTGCCAATATTAGCACAACTGTTTCTCACGAGCAGAAGTTACTCATGTGGACCTAATTCACGCTAATCGCTACTAAACTATCGAGGGTGCCGGGTACCGCCCCTGACAGTGTTTGGATAGTTAGCCAATAATAATAGGTACTTAATACGGTCCCTACCTGCTGTACGAGCCAATATAACCTTCGATCGTTCGTGTACATTAAGCAGCATCTACGTGCCGTATAGAAATCCTTCCTAACATCGGATTATATTACTGGAACCGATTTCATAATCGTATCTTGACGGAAATTATGACGAAGAAATCACATAAATAAATTGTACTTAAGCCCGCTATATACGGGACAGTTTTCTGCGCAGTTTTCTATGCAGTCTGAAAACGGTCCCGTATACAACGAAAACTGTTTAAAAAACTGCGTGCTTATGTCAGATTTAAGCTGACATGACAGTTAATGTTTTTTATGTAAACGTTTAAGTAGACATTGGTTTATTGTATGCTTTTAAATACGTAAAAAACCAATAACATATTTACATTATTAGCTAAATGTAAAATTTCCTGAGAGCAAACATACGATAGTAACTTACAATCGCGTTTCAAAAATACTCATGTTTAGCGTGTCTTTTGCTGTGCAGTTTTCTGAACAAGAAACTGTGGAGTTTTCTGAACAAGAAACTGTGTAGTTTTCTGAACAAGAAACTGTCCCGTATACAGCGGGCATTATATAAAACGTAGAAAGGTTATATGTACGGCGCGGCGGCCTCCGTAGCGTAATGGCTAAGACGCTGGACTCACGATACGGATGTTCCGGGTTCGATTCCCGGTGAAAACACAAAAATCAAAAGTGACTTTTCTCAAGCCTGGGTGTTTGTGATGTTGTTCCTTTCTGTAATAAATAACAATACCTAATACATTGAAATCTTATCTATGCCTTGTAAAAATGCAACTATAGGTATGGTTGGCTCTTAAGAGTCATACGTAGTATATTATATGGCCCAGTCGGCCGAAACATCTTCGCCTATAACAGTTGACACTAAAGAAAGCTCTCTTACCATGTATTCACGCATGTATTCCGTGTAAAATTAAAATACTGCTCACCAAGGATTATTCTGAGACATCTATTCTCAATAATAAAAAAAAATTAAAAATAAATTAAATAAAAATTAAAAGAGAAAGATAAATATTTAAAAAAATTCTGCTTTTTTGGGCCGTAGTTATGGGCAATTTAAAATAATTACACAATTTATAAAAGTGGTACATGATATTATGTTTCCATCCAATGCATGCTTTTAGGTATGCCTATCTTACTCATAAAGACATAAAAATGTATTTTTGTAACTTCATGAACAGGGCTTTATTGATTTTTCATAAATATTCACTCAAATAAACCAATAATCTATTTGATTTTTGCAAAAAAACATAATCTTCTTGCAATAATTTCTCAATATTTTTCAGAAAATTCGCTTAAACATTCACGAGAGCTTTGATCTAGTTGTATTTTATATATATTTAACTCGTTTTTTTTTTAATTTTTCAAAGGGCACCTTTCATTATTTTTTGTTACAAAGTATCAAATGTACTTCACTATAACATCTTCCAACAAACGTTTTACAAGGAAAAGTAATAATGTACGGAGCGAGCTCCAACTAACGGGATAATCAGATTTTCTCAAGAAAATCACAATTTTATTCGTGGCTTTTGGAAGTATAAATTAAATATTGTATTGAAATAATGTATGTTTCAAATATTATTATTCATTCTTGAACAAATGTTGGTTAGATTAAGACACGATTGAAATACAGAATTAGTTTCATGTAACAATTGAAACATTTACATGTTTTATTCTCAGTAATAATTAATAGAAGGGTATTAGTTTAAAAACTTTTAGTGCGGTTTTCGTTTTCTCTTGTTAATATAGTTACTAGCGCTTTTGATCATTATATTTAAAGTGTGAAGCGGATTTCTTTATTAGTGTAGGTAAGGCTCAATCCGAACTTAATTACAGTTACTAGAAGACGCCCTGAAGATGCGGAATGGGGAAATGTTGTAGTAAACAACATTTTGAGTGTGTCCAAATAACTTGTAGACATAAAAACTGGATTTCACCCATTACGGGCTAAAAATTACAATTTGTCATCTCAACAGAGACGAGAAATTTGGAATGGAATATGGATATCTAGGCGTTTATAAGCATAACAAATTGAAGATTCATCTTCAAGCGTTTCCTAGTAGGTGATATAATTCGGTAAAAATCTCACTTGCAATCATAAAGGTTATGCAAAAAATGCTTAGCAATTTTAAACCCACCAATGACAGGTCATAAGCCCTGTAAACGCCTAGATAATCCACATTCGTTTCCAGAGTTTCTCTTCTCTGTTGGGATATCAATAAGATCTTAATTAATCCACTAGATATTTTCCTGCAAAAAAAAAAAAATGTTCTAGATACATGGTAACCCCCTCTATCACCAACATTTCGTTGGTCAAATGAGATGTTTAACTTGATATAACTTGCATGTTTGATCTCTTCTGCATTGCCATCAGGTACTTCGGTCAACACTTAACTCGAATCCAGTAATATCGAGTGTCAAAAACAACACCCCGGTCGAATCAATAACGCTGTGAATACAGACACGCTATACCTACATACTATATACCTACACTGTATACATATACGTCTACCTTTTAAGCCAACCTTTCAGTGCATGTTCAAACAAGAGATTAAGTATTAGAATTATCACCTTAATTAATGAAAAAGTTTACTTTGAACTTCTGTTTTCTTTATTTTCGTCACATCAGAGATACATTTTTTAATAATAATATTTCATGTGTGATACCTTGGATCGGTTCTAAAGCGTAACACTGGTAATCTTACCTTCATGATTTTTTTTTATCAAGATACACTGCACTTAGTGTACCAATGCAGTGACCTACGCCCCATTGGATGCGGATAAGGGAAAGTTGTAGTAGAAGTAGGAAACTTTACTGGTAAATACGTTTTTTTTTTAAATTGAATTTTATTTTGGGGGTCTTTGTTTTTTTTGTTTCATGTTATTGTTGATAGGCTAAATTGGCACTTCACGTGCATGGGTTTAAAAATCTACACCCATGTCATGTGTAACAGCTCGTGTCAAGATGTCGAGAGCTTCAAATACCTGGGAGCGTACCTACATGACAGAAAACGGCAGATTTCAGAAAGAACTGGAGTACGGCTTGGAGCAGCGGGCGCTGCATCCAACAGTATGAAAGCTGTGTGAAGATCGGATGTTTATTAGGTTTAAACAAAATGCCGCCTTCATAACGCCTGCATCACACCTGTGCTCTATGGCTGCGAATCGTGGCACCTAACCAGGGACCAAAATAGCAGACTTCTGAGTGCAGAGAATAGGCTTCTTAAAAGAATATTAGGTGTGCGGTGATTAACTTTGACACAGCAATCCTTGGTATCTACTGTCATCCGGCGAAAGCGCTTCGGCTGGCTAGGCCATATACTACGTATGCCTCCCGAGAGCCGCCACCATGCTTGCCTATTTTACAAGGCATCAGGTTCTCGGCGTCCTGGACGTCCACTGTTGACAATCCGTCGGCGGTTTGCGTCAGAGTTGTGGGACATGGACCTGACTTAAGAGGATGCACGGGAGCTGGTGGCCGATCGCTTGGCTTGGAGGCAGTGTGCGGAATCCGTATGCTCCACATAAGGAGCGGATTTGCTATGTATGTAAATTTTGTTATTATAAATCTTTGTTCTTCAACTTATTTCTTATCCTTTGTTTGGATTGAACATATGAATTTCAAACTCCAAGAAACCTGACAGTGATAAAGAACCAGGAAAAAAACTAAGATTTTCTCCAACAAAACTTGCGCTTAGCTCAGAAATTTCCTCACAACGCGACAATTTTTAATGTTTTGAGCAACTCAACAAATTTCATTAAAACTTTTATCAATTGCACTTGTGCTAGTGCTAGTCAAAATAGAGAATAAGGAGAAATTTATTGTTTGAAATATCCTTTACACTTTAAATTATGAAGTACAGTAAACATTCTGAGTATGTACTTACAAATACTTGTATATATTGTACATACACGAAATCTGGATTTTTCCAATGGCGGGCGTAGGTTTATTATTTTGTGTATCCCTACAGAGAAGATGCTTTTTTAAACTCAGGAATATAGATATTCAATCGTTTAAAATCTAGCGTATTGGCTGGGTTAAGTGGCCACTTGACGTATTACATCATTCTACTGTCTTTATTTTTTATTTTGATGCGGAACGATAACAGACAAAAGGATACTAAATATAATACAAAAAAAAGATAAAAATGTACATAGGTAGACCAATTGCCCTTTAAAATTGTTCACATCGTGCTTAATCGAATGACCAAAACATAATGTTTATGAAAATGTGACATACAGACAGTGCTTAAGTAAATATAACACACATATAAAAGCAAAAGTGATCACAAATATCTCAAGGACAACCCTCTCTTGAACCCGTCTACGGAGCTTCCGAAGATGTCCATACCTTCAGTGCTGTCCCTGTGTGTTACATTGTACTCTCTGCACATACGAGAGAGAGGATTGTAATACCCTGTATTGGAGTAAAAGCGCGTCAATACATAAATGTGACATACAGACAGTGCTTAAGTAAATATAACACACATATAAAAGCAAAAGTGATCACAAATATCTCAAGGACAACCCTCTCTTGAACCCGTCTACGGAGCTTCCGAAGATGTCCAAACCTTCAGTGCTGTCCCTGTGTGTTACATTGTACTCTCTGCACATACACCCTGTATTGGAGTAAAAGCGCGATAAAATACGGCATCTAAGGAAAACAAAAAAATTAAATGCTCAATCACAGATAACTATCGACGTAAGCATACGTAAAAACGTGCTAACCTGGACAATCACAGATAACTATCTAACGTAGTTTTGACCGATCTAACCACTTAATATTGTATTACGTTCATACCACGTGGTTCGCGTGCTAACGCTAACCATTTGACCGATCGCAATAATAATATACGTTCGCGTTGCCGAGCACCATAGATGATAATAAATATCGCGGCTAAACGTCAAACGTCAAATCAAGAAAGTCAACGCGCGTGTCGGATTGTTTATTATGTCGACTGCTTTTCTTAATATTTGGCTTGCCGAACGCCGGCTAAATGCAATACGGCACTCGAGAAAGATTGAAAGAAGATATGTGCGAAGAAGATATATCTCGAGAAATGGCTCGCGACTTGATGCGCTCGTTTAATAATCCCGATCGATAACTTTTAACGCGTGTTCCATTGTGATCGCGAAAACGTTAAACATCCATGGTAAGAAATCGTTATCACGTCGCTTATTACCGCGTCGATAGTGATCTGTGATCGAGCTCCTGGTGTGGATATTCACGTAGGTAAATAAATGGTCACGTTACGCTTAAATTTCAGTCCATAAATGCATAACCAACGTGAGCAAGTTTAATAATCCGAGTGTCGAACTCCTTCCGAGATGGTTATTGCCGCCAGTAAATATCCTGCCGGCTCAGTGGAAAGTGGGCAAGGGGCCGTGGCTACCGAACTATGTATGGCGGGACTAGAAGCTAACCAGAAATATTATTAATTACATCCAACAAGAATGCGGTAATTGAATCTTCCCGAGTACATAATTCTCGCGAAGAATTCCCAATAAAGCCTCAGTAAGGTGGGAAAGATTGTAGCGTGAAATTTAATTAGTAACATTATTGGGAACGGTCGCTTTCTTAGCGCTAGTTCACAAATTTCCATATTATGGAAATTGTTCCGGTCTAAGTTTTGATAAGATCTTAAATAAACTCGCATTCAAAGTGTTTTTGAGGTATGCTACCGAGTTCTTCTGTAAAAACTTTCCGAAATAATAAAAGATGATGAGGTAATCGCTGAAATTATTATATTCGGAATTAATCATACCAAATTAGTATTCGAAAACTTTAAGAAACGCTCGCTTTTTAATAGCGCAAAAATGTTATTTTAATTTAAAGAAGTTTTAAATCAATTCTTACTATCCAATAATTCCTATCATATCTTCGTTATAATAATCATGTGTACAATCTTGCATAAAAATATTTTAGAAATTACTATAATTAAAAATTTTGAAGTACAAGATTTGTACAATACTAAAACTATTTCTATGGATAAATCGTACGTACTCTTGTTTTAACAAAAATTTCTAATCCAAGTATCGGTTAACTATGTATAAACGTAAAAAGTAAGCTGTTTTCGCAAACGAAATAATATAATATTTTGATGAGAAAATAGCGTAGAAAATTAACTTTATAAATACATTTAAAATTAGCTTAATAAGATGGTACATTACACAAAATACTTTACAAAGTAAAACAATAAAACTGTCAGCGCTAAATCATGAGAGATTAATTTAAATATGCAGCTTTAGTCCTAAAGTCGAGGAAGATCCATAATTCGTCAGTACGTAATTAGCATATTAATAATTTAATCAATCATCTGGAGCGTGCATTAATTATTATTGTATAAACGTGAATAAATAATAATCACCGTCAACATTTGCAGGAATAATGACTCCATTACCGTGAGATGACAGATATTTATTTTTTTATCTAAATGTTGATCGATTTAGTAACTAGCAATAATTATTATGATAACAACGCAACTCTAGAAGACAACAATTTGTTGGATTCTAAATTGAAAAAAATGTATTGTCTTAATTTTTACATAAGCGCCCTTGAGGTATATTTATACGAAAACGGCGCTATATAAATTATCCATAATAATAATGGAAATACTGGATTAAGCTCAAAATATCAACTCACTAGATAAGCCGTGAAGAGTCAGGGCATTTTCAGTACAGCATTACATATTATAAAATAGAACATTTACATCATTAAGGATTAGAGCTCGTTTATACCAGGCAATAATTATGTACCGTCAATAAGACACTATTAAATATTCAATTTCAAGACTAAGGTAATGAACTTATGATAATTATATGTTTACAAAAAAAATTACAGACTTATAAAAAGGTTGATTTTAATAAGGTTAATTTGGCCCACTCATGCTTTTTAATGTTTATGTAGTATGTAAATACCGAAACACAAGAGTGATTTTGTTTTGTTTTTCTGTTCTGTTGTTAATCTGGCAATATTAAAGTTAAAACTCCAAATAAAATCTACTTAGTGTAGAAATACTTGTAGACAAATTACTGGATGATATCTATGCTGGGCTAATATCAGATATTATTGATATCCCAACAGAGACAGAGAAACTCTGGAAACGAAGGTGGATTATCTAGGCGTTTACAGGGCTTATGACCTGTCATTGGCTGGGTTAAGTGGCCACTTGATGTATTACAACATTCCTCATTCCGGCTTATTTTTATTTACAGAATAAAGTTTATTTTTTAATAATGCTCTTCAGAAATCGGAATTTTTTACAAGAAATAAATACGTTACTAAATTTTCCACCATCTTGAATTCACATTTTGACTTGCGGATTCTCAAAATAATAAACAAATAACCGTCGTAATCTTTAAATAATCGCTACCTTAAAAACTGATCAAAAATATCCCCCTTGGAATGAACAGTAATAATGAATAGTAGCCAACCAAATACGGTTATCAATAACAAGAAGAAAGTTTCGTCTTTCAGCAAGCTGTTACAGTAAACCCCTAATTTATCTAACACTTTGCAAAACCGCTTCTTCCGAATCACAACACTTCAATGTTCAATGCGGGAGCTAGTATAAATTATATAATTCCGTAGCATTATTGTATTATACAGAAACGGGACTGTATCCGTTATGAGCGGAAATGTTTTCCGTGTAAAGTAACACAATAGTAATTATGAAGTTAGCGAGGGGCGGGCGACATGCAATCAGTTTTTACAGCCTCCAAATGTTAGAAGAAGAGGAGGCCAAGTATCGCAAGAAGCGCGGAATTTCAGGCTCCAATCTTACCTAGCCTATCTCTGATGGAATGGACTGTAGTCATTTGAAATGGAAAATCTCCCCGCTCTTTTTGGGATTGGGAGCGGAGATTTGGGGTGGGAGGGTGGCGAACGGGGCGGAGGGGGGCGGCAATAAAAATAAATGGCAGACAGCTCGGGATAAAATCTAAGTCATTTTCTTTAACATAATTTTTCAATCGGATTGTTTTATTAAATTTCATTTCCATGCTTATTTGTTTATTGCGAAATATATTATATACATTCTCAATATGTAACTATCGTTAGTATTTTCTTAATACGTGTAATACCAGAACAAAAAGAAAAAAAGGGGGCCATCCGGAATATATCACGAAAAATATTTTAATACAAACATTGGCTTCCATCAACTTTCCGCAAAAAGTTTTCGCTAAACAGGGAAATATTCGGAAAAATTCATGTTTATTTTGACAAAATGAATACCCTATCGATGCTCTATACAAAAAGCATAATACTTGTTTTGTGGGTTGGCCCGAGGGATATCAGAATGAAGAGGAAAACGGTCTTTGTTTTATACAAAATATTGGATATTAATCTGTGATATATAAAAAGAAAGGTCTCCTTGTTCCTGAGTTCCCCGTTTCGAAAAGATAAACCTACTTTGCCTTAATCGTCTCCGTTATCTCCCCTAATTTTACGATAGAAATCATATTATACATAATACATTTGTCTCATATCATGAACGTAATCCTAAACCTCAAGTCAATAAAATGTTTTATAAGCACTTTAATGTCGGTATGTTCTGAATGATATCAGAGTGATAAAATTGACAAAACGGGCATGAAATGGGAAAATACATCGATTTGGGTACAATATTATAATAACAATTATCATAATATACAGAATAGTATCAGGGATGAGACATAATCTATCTATAATCGATAATATTTGTATTTGACGTTTCTAATCTATTGACAGAATGTGAAATAGAACGATGTTATTTATATAATAATGGTATGTATTATCTGTTTATTATCTAATGTAGCTTACCTTGTGATGGTGATTAATGGGTAAACACACGATATGACACGTGATTTAATACTTAATTTGATTATTATTATTCAAATTTAATAATAATAAAATCATTACCTACACTTTTACTCCAAAAAATTAAATACACAATGTTCTTGACTTTTTATGTTTATTTGTTATTTGTTTTAAAAAACATGTTTTTTTACTTTAATTGTAAAGAACAATATATACAGGAACAATATGTATATAAATAAAAACACCCTGACATGAAAAAAAAATACGGTTTTTATGGACTCCTTAGGAGTCGAACCCAAAAACTTCCGTGTTCAACATCTCTGCACGGTGCCGATTTATTCAACTTACGGGTTTTATGATTAATTTCAATGCTACGTGTTACATAACATGAGGCAACTTGCATATATTCATCAAATCAGTGCACTTTTATAGCGATCCTGAATACGGGATGTTTTTTTCCAGTAATCATATTTTAGAGAAAAAAAATTTTTATGCTCGTTTTTTGTTTCCACGTGAGTTGAAATAAGCAACACATATTTTTAAAATGTTGATTGCTATCAACTGCAGCACTTAAACCAAAGTCTAGCACCTTTGGCGACACCCTTAGCAAAATGAAAAAAGTTTAAGATAGGTCCTTTTGGTTTATTATTTTCCATGACCTCACAGCACTTGTCTAAGTCTGGGGAAGGTCCGGGACTTGAACCCCCCTTGAGTGATGTCGAGTAAGTGTTGAAAATCTGTTGAGAAGAGCACTTCACTTTTTGCAAGTTCACTGATAACATTATGTGTGGAAAAACTTTAACACATTTTCACAACATATTATAATACTATCAAATTGTGACGTATCCTCTTTTCAAAAAGTTTATTTGTTTATATATATATTAATAATGAATAATTATAAGTATATTAATTAATTGTATATAATTAATATTAATTTTAAGTATCATTGCATACTTAAATAAAAATAAATAATACAATAACATTTTAAGAATCTTTACTTCAGAGGTGCCCTTTTAAATTCATTTATTTCGTTATTGACGGTGCTATAGGGCTCATTATATTTTTTGAATTCTTTGTACATTATGCTGTTCTGAGTACATGTCCTTTGATCTATTGAGTCAAGTCAAGTCTTTAAAGTTAAGTAATTTATATTATAATTTTACTACAATCGCTTCCTCTTATCTAATGGTGCAAAAAGGCAGTGCATTGATACACAAAGCACAGTGAATCTTGGTTATTAATTACATGAAAGAAAGAAGATTAAAATCTATCTTGTGATTTAGCGCCTATCCAAGCTAACATATACATATATTTAATATTTTTATATAAAAAAATCATTGTCGGGAATCAATCTCACGACCAGTCTAACGCGCCAACCACTACTCCATAAGGCGGAGACAAATCTAATAAAGAAATCTTAATTTTTATACCGATATTTCATAGTAATAACACTCATGAAAAATTATTGTTTCTGTAAAAAAAACTTCATTTATTCAATGCGGTCCACGTTTCGCCCTAATTTGACTAATAAAATATGCATTTGCATAAAACATGAATTGCCTCACGTCAAGTTGTCAAAACGCCAAGCTTCATCGCATTTCAATAATAATAATGAATAGATTATTATAAAACAGCGTTTTGGCTTGTTAATTTTGTTCCGTTCGATTAGTTTCGTAAAAATCCATACCGGTTTGATTTCTTATAAATATGTAATCTTATTTCTAAAAATTCTCACCTCAAAATGTAAATTTCGAACATGTGTCAATAATATTATTTCGGAGGTAACTAAATGACTAGTTAGTTAGTTGGATTTCAGTATCAATAGAAAAGTAGCAACATAGTTTGGTTTTTAAAACTATTTATAAGAAATTATGTAGATATGATAATCGAGATTCTCTATTTACCATTGGGTGCGGATAAGGGGAAGTAGTAGAAGTATCTAAGTAAGTACCTACTTAGCAGTATTTTTTTAATAAAAAAATAGTATTTGCAATATAATATACGACGTTCAGAAACATTGTATTTTCAACTTATCGTCATCATCACCATCCCATATCCGCTTCATATGTAGAAAATGTGGATTCTGCTACCTCCTTCCAAGCAAACCAATCTACCGCTAGTTCGTTGACAAGAAAATTAACAAACTGGTTCACCGAGCTAAAAATAAGGTATATCATAACTTACTACCATCAAAGGGTAGACAGAGAGGATAGAAAGCCATACCACTCTGTCCAGGCACACTTCCTCCACATTCATACATCTATTGTTCCGACTTTTCTCATGACTACTTACAAGAATTTGTTTTACCTGATTATTCTTTGTCTTCCTCGGCCCTTCTCGACTTCTACACCCAGGCACACTCATCATGGATTATTTTAGTCGTTCTTTCATAATTCATTCGCTCTACATACATGACCGAACGATCGTAAAATACCTTTCTTAATTTTGTCGATAATGCTTATCTCAGCCTGGCATTCTGCTCTAATTTCGACATTAGTGCACTTATCATACACATTTTTACCACACATTTGCCTGAGAGATCGCATTTCAATAGCATTGGATCTACTTTTATCATTTTATACTACTTCATGCTTCCCTTGCATGTGTATGTATAAATACTAATAATAATAAATATCTAATTGTTGTTATCAGTTTATACTCGGTCAAAACAAAATGCCGACTCCTTAATTCCTGTATTGTGCCGGCGCTCCTTTATGGGATGCGAATCCTGGCACCTCACAAAAGCTCAGAATGCTCGCTTGTTGAATTTTGAGAATAAGTGTCTGAGAAGGATTCTAGGCGGTGGTTTGACTTCATAACCAACGCTGAAGTTAGGGAACAGACGCAGCAACCTCCAAAAACTAGAGTCGTAAAGATTCGGCGATGGACCTGGCTTGGGCATGTACTCCGGATGCCTCGGGAGAGCCTGAACCCTCTTGAAGCCTCTTCTTTACGCCTGCAGGATCCCGCCGTCCTGGCAGACCGTCGATGACCATCCTACGGATGTATTCGGCGAAGCTGTTGGATGCGGGCCTGACGTGGGAGGAGGCGAGAGATCTGGCTGGTGACAGGGTCTCTTGGAGGGATCTAGTGATGTCCACATGCTCCACATAGGAGCGAACGTGGTGAAAGAAGAAGAAGAAGAATTGTTGAGAGAGGTTTGAACCAAGATTTCAGTGTCTACAACTAACATTATTTTCGCTACAACCATAATTCCACATCGCGATTCACATTAATTTTGTATTTATAAATTCAAATATACATAACAAATTGACATCTGAGCGGAGACAAAAAGTTCCGAGGGGAATATGAATATCAAGGCGTTAACAGGGCTTATAACCTGTCATTGGCTGGATTACGCCTCTATTGATGTGTCAATTGTAATTTGATGCAAGCTCGCCATCGGTGAAATCCAGTTTTTGTCTTTTGGTCGAGAATTTGTACACGCAGTTCAACAAATTAATGTACCTACATTTTTAAATTTAAAAAACACTCAAAATGGCGTTTATCAAATGTACATTTTTAAATGATAAAATCACGAGACCGTTAAATTAAACAATTCTCCAGAGGATAAAGCTTTTTATTTTTATTTCTGTTCCTAAAATGATTTCGTCTTGCTATCACGGGACCCCATAAGAGCAGAAGAGCGCTCGCCGAATTAAATCCTCTACTTGCAATCTCTCAAAAAATGACTTTTTCCGCGCTGGTACTTATAACTGATCAAAGCAAGCGACTCGCTTTAGTTCCTCGAAAATGCATCGCTCCTTGTTGGTACTCCTGGACACATCATTTAATATTCCAACATGAATTAATTAATTGGGTTCTTCCCAATTTTTTTTATTTCAAAAAATTGATTGAAAAATTAAATATCAATTTTTTTTTTTTTTTTTTTTTTTTTACGATGTCATATGAATTTTTAAGCGCGGTTTGAAATGAAATTTGGCGCGCATGCGGTGTGACGTCGCTCACTTAGTGATGAATTTCACGCCTTTCATGGTAGACGGGTACGACGTCATTAACCAATAACGGGCGTTAAAAATCATTCGTTTTTTCGTGTTTTTAAAACATAAATTTATAAATGAAAACAACATTTTTAATCATTGTGTTTTATATCGTTGGAATTGTAAAAATATACTTTAAATATTTATAACGTTTAAAGAATATTCGTGCTATCGGGAAGAACCCTATTCGCTTGGTACAATAATGTTGAACCGACGCGAAGAGGTCAAAATGAAATATTTAATTGAGGCATATAGAAACAAAGGCGGCAGTGTCCACCTGCAGTCGAAAATGAGTTCAATATGCAGTTTTGTTTGGAAAGCTATATATTTTCTCCATAGAATATTTGTTTGTCAAAAAAACGGCACTTTATCCATTTAATTTTAGATTTAAAGTTTTTTTGTTGAAACAAAAACGGCAGTGTCCAATACAAAAACGGCAGAATGGCAAAACTAACTAAACGTTTTTTCGTGATTACCAACAATTTTAAGATTGTGGACACGGTTGTTTTTGTTTCTATATGCCTCAAATTTAACGTGGTTTTTCACAGCCAAATACTTCATATGAGGTATACATTAGGTGGGGACAAAAGTAGTATTAGTGGTGTTGGAAACTTTCTTGACGCGCGCTGTTGGACAAAGCTACACAAAAATGCGCCTACTACCCGGCAATCTGCACACCTTTACTATTTTTGCGCTCCGATTTACTAATGAATAATCGGCGTGTGTGCATGAGAAGATGTATGAATGTATAGGAAGCGAAGGAAGTGTGTCAGGACAGAGTGGTAATGCGTTCTTTCATCTCTGCATACCCTTACGGGGAAATGGCGTGATGGTTAACTAGTTAGTTGGTTATATTATTTCCGCAAGGAAACCAAAAATAAGTATTATTTATATCCCAACAGAGACAACAAACTCTGGAAACAAAAGTGGATTATCTAGGCGTTTACAGGGCTTATGACCTGTCGTTAGCTGGGTCAGATGGCCACTTGATGTATTACAAAAATAAGTGGTTTCAAAAATTTGTCAAATATGGTTATCAGATGATGGGCGGAATGGGAAATGTAATACATCAAGTGGCCACTTAACCCAGCCAATGACAGGTCATAAGCCCTGTAAACGCCTAGATAATCCACATTCGTTTCCAGAGTTTCTCTGTCTCTGTTGGGATATCAATAATATCTGATAATATCAGCCCAGCATGGGTATAATCCAGCAATTTGTCTACAAGTATTTGGACACGTTCAAAAATGTTGTTAAAAACAAAAATAAGTATTTTCTTCGTCTTAACGACTAGATTAAAAAGTATGCGCAACATTCATTAGAATCACAAATTTCTGCTAATTTTGCACTCACAACCCATATAACACATAGTATAATATTCTTTTGACATGGGTACATTAATTTGCCATGAGGTACACCCTTGTTTGGGATCATAACCAAATTAACGTGAAAAAATGAATAACCGAGTTCATATAAATAAAACGTTAAAAAATATATAATCTGATATGGTGTGTAAAGGGACTTTTCTCTTAGATATCAAAACAAATATATGAAGTGAATTTTACATGTAACGGGAAAAAATAACGGTGTAACTTAACAGCTTGTCGTGCTTTTTATGAGGACTAGTCTATTGCTAAATCCATAGATAATAGGTTATGAAATTTATACAGTAGGTTAAGATAGGTTGGGTTTAATAAAATAATTTAAATCAAATGGCTATTTAAAAGCAATATCCTTTATAATAGGTTATGAAATTTATACAGCAGGTTAATGATAGGTTACGTTAAATAAAATAATTTAAAATCAAATAGATTTTGAAAAGCGAAATTTGACAATACATAATGAAGGCGTAACCCAATCGCGTATCAACCAATCACAGCTTTACGCTTTACTCTACAAACCAGAGAGAAAAAATGTTTTGAAATTTTGACAGCTGCACGGCAAGTTGTTAAGTTACCCCAAAATAACACTTTCTTTTCCCTACAAGTGTGTAATTCGTTTAGGGAATCTATTGATAACGGTTATATTTACGATGTTGAATACCACAATTTAACACATTTACAAGAATGACTGGCATTTGTCTGTTTCATTATGTATGTATTATTCAACACGGCTTATGCTCGTGTAGTTTACTATATAATATTTATATCCAGGTGTAGGTGTATTTACCTACTAGATTATCAAAGAATTAACCTTCCCTGTTTGTAATAAGCCTCGCTGGTAAAAACACATTATCGCGGATAAAAGACAGCGGCATATTTCAAATGCTCTGAGATAAAACTTTGTTCTACCATCCCGAGCACTCACAGACTTTCAAACACGAAACTTTCGGGAAATCGGTTCGCATATTTGGTTAACTTGTTTGTCAAGTGATTGAAGAACCCATCTGAAGGTGGGAATTTTTGCTCGGCGCTAACTTTAACACATTTAAGAAGACGAATTAAAAAGTTTGTAATCTCTCAGAAATTCAATTCACTAAAAGAACACTCTTGACTGTAGTAATTAAAAAGTAACTTTTGTAAGAATAGCTTTTTCTGCGAAAAATGTGGGTGGGTACCATCGCACAAAGGGGCAGGAGACATCCATATGCGATCAAAAGTCTAATACAGACAATATTACCATTTTATGTATGAGATACGATTGAGTAATCTATTATATATCTTTACCTTGAATTTACCATTAGAAATAAAATGAGATACCTAATTTATGACTATGAATACCGGAAGACTTTTTTGAACGATGAACTTGTAAACCAAAATTTTCTGTGAATGCAAAAAAATAAAACAACAGATTTTTAAACCATCAGTGCAATCCGTTTGTTAATCGGATAATTAATAAGCGAGATACAATCATTTATAGTTTTTATTCCTCATACGATCATACAAAATCTTGCACAAAAATCAAACTTGAAATGATCGTATGGTTTTTTAAAATAAGTAGCTTTTTCAAAACACTTTTGAAATGTTTAATTTTATCTTCCATTTAACTTTAATTAAAATGTTGCACTATGAATATAAATTGTTAGGTCATAAAAATATTTAACATACATATAATACCATGTATGAAGACTGGAAGAAAAATGTTCTATTTTAATTTCTTCAAGAATTTATAACTTGACTCAAATTTCCTTTTTAGAATGACTTAATACTATTTAAAGTTGGTCTGGTTCTGAAGCGTAAGACTGATTATCTTACCTTAGTGTTATAAAATTATCAAAGTACACTACACTTGGTGTACCAATGCAGTGCCCTATGCACATTGGGTGCGGATAAGGTAAATTAGTAAGTAGTTGCAAGAAAATCTGTTTTTCTATTATTCTTAAGCCACATTTTAGCAATCAATTTTTTTCCCTGGACTCTCAAGAACTACGAATATTTTTTGTCCAAAAACATTATTCTCATTTAGTAGTTGCTCCGTCAATTAAATTCAAAAACAGTGGTAAAGTGTAGTTTATGTATACCCCTTACGTAACATTATTCAGGTCATAGTGTGTTTTATCAACTGTGTCATACTAATTAAGTTTGTTTTATTAATTAAGTGTCTACTATAAGTATATACTATCAAATAAAGATAATTGAATAATATATAAGAGTGTTTCACGACCGACCGCTATATCCGCACGGACGTAGTCCTTGGTGTAATAACTGTGACTAAATTAATAACTGTGACTTTTATAAACAGTACCTAGAGCCAGTTTTAAATTAATTAATAATTATAATGAATATTCTGAGTTGTTTATATTGAGACGAAGCTGCAATCCGGGTACCGGGTACAAGTAGCGACGTAGCCAAAGCATCCCGTTTCCTGGAATTCCCTTGCCCTCGTCACAACATGTGGGTAAGTGTGCACGTGTCCCAGGCCAGGCCAGGCCAGCGCTGCAGCCAGCCACAGCGACCAGATGTCCTAGCGAGCAGCATGCAGCGCCAGCGGCCGCGGCCCGGCGGCGGCGGTCAGCGGCCGGCCTCCTCGCATCCCCCGCGCCTCACCCCTACCGGCGCCCGCCGCGCCCCTGCAGCCGAGTGTCACCCCGCTCCCCGCCACCGCACCGCCACCGCCGCACCACCACGCGACGATACGACACCCGCTCAACAACAAGTAAAAGTGAAGAAAAAAAGACAAAAATAATAGAAGCTAGGTTATAAGGACTGTTTGTTAGTACACTATAGGTATACATATACACAATAATACGTTCTGGACTATTTCGTATATTGTTTTTAGTTAGTTAATAATTTGTGTAGATACTAAGTTAGTTTAAGGACAAATTAATATTAACAGAAACTTGTAGATTAATGTGCTGATAGTGTGCTGTTAGTTGTTAGTAATACTTTTATGTAATGTAATCTTAGCGGTACGAATACGGGAGAATGCCAACATACCTCGATGAGGCCCGCAACCCATCAGGTCAGTTCTCCCGGAATGGTGGCGCACAGAGGAGGAATTCGCAAGAATGCAGAATTGCCACATGGAATGTAAGGGGACGTATGTCAGATAAGATGAATGAACTTTGTGAAGTAATGGAGAAGAAATGCCTGGACCTGTTGTGTGTGACTGAGACCTGGAAGAAAGGGAGTGGTTCGATGGAGCACGGTGATACTCTGGTTCTCTGGTCCGGCCTCCCAGAGACGGACAGAGCGTGCCGGGGCGTAGCCGCGTTCCTATCGCCAAGAATGATAGAGTGTATGAAAGAATATGAATTTGTAAATGAGAGACTCATGTGTGTCAGATTCAAAGTCGGACTAACTAGATTACTTGTAATCATAGGATATGCTCCTGTTAACTCCGACTGCGAGTCCGAGAAGGATGAGTTTTGGACGAGCCTTATGAATGTAATGAATGGAAAAAAGGAGAACGAAAGAATAATTCTGGCTGGAGACCTAAATGGATGGGTGGGAGTAAGAAGAGAGGGGCTAGAGTCAGCCCTAGGTATGTTTGGAGATGTAAGAGTGAATGATAATGGAAGAAGACTGATTGAGGTATGCCTGGAATGGAATCTCTTTGTATCGAATACGTTCTTCGACCATAAGGGAATCCACCAGTATACATGGGAGAGAGGTAATGAAAGATCCATTATCGACTATGTCATCATTGACTCTAGATTGAAGTCTGTAACTGCTGACACCCGTGTGTACAGAGGGGCTGAGATGGAATCAGATCACTTCTTGGTGGTATCAAGGGTGATTCTGTTTAAGGGATGGCGGTCCAAAACACGCAAAGTGCAGGCTCCATCTAGGGTCAAAGTTGAAAAACTGCAAAATACTGACATAAGACATAAATTTTGAAAGATCGGTGAGGAGTCGTAGACTGAACGAGGAAGACGTAGAATGTTTGAGTATAAATGATATGTGGGAATGTTTGAAATCAAGTATGTGTGAGGCGGCGAAAGAAGTGTGCGGTGTGACAACGATAGGGAGAAAGAATGGTGACGCGTGGTGGGACGACGAAGTCAAAAAACTCGTAAAAGAAAAGAAGGATGCGTGGATAAATTTGCTTGCTGTCAATAAACGGAATACGAGTGAATATGTTTTTGCCAAAAGTGTGTATAGTGAATGTAAGAAGAAGGTCAAACAGGGTGTGCGTGAACGAAAGAGAAAATTGAATGAAGAGGAAGGAATGAAAATGAGCCATAATTTCCACGAAAATATTAAAGTTTTCTGGAAAGCGGTGAAAAACTCGCGAAATAGTAGTGAAAGTAAACGTATGACAGTTGTTAAGGCTAAGGATGGAAAAATGATAACAAGTGAGATTGGTATAAAAGACAGATGGAAGGAAAAACTTTGAGGAAGTGTACGAATCACACACTGGTAACTCGGGGCGGTGTATCAACATTACCTGAGCCATGTTTGAATGCAAATGACGAAGAAAGCCCGATTAGTATGAAAGAAATTATCAGTGCTGTCAAATGTATGCGGAATGGTAAAAGCGCAAGGCTATGATAGTGTTGCAGCAGAGTTTCATTAAGTCGGGTGGCAAAATAATTCTCACATGGCTACATAAACTTTTTAACTTGTGTCTAAGGGAGCACAGCACTCCACTTGATTGGAGGAGAGCTGTGGTTTATGCTTTTATACAAGGGAAAGGGTTCCAAGTTTGAGTGCGGGAATTACAGAGCTATCAGTCTTTTAAGCGCTGTTGGCAAAATGTATGGAAGAATATTGATTGAGAGAGTAAGAAATGTGACTAAGGATAAAATATGGGATGTTCAGAGTGGATTTATGAATGGCAGAGGATGTATGGATCAAATATTTGCGTTACGCAATTTGTCGGAGAAGTTTTTGGCAAAAAACCGAAGCTTTTTCTGCGCTTTTGTTTGACTTGCAAAAAGCATTTGATCGTGTTGATAGGAATAAGCTATGGAATGGCCTTATCTGAGTATGGAGTGAACGATAACCTTGTCCGCGCTAATTGCTTCCTTGTACAAAGACAGTGTAGCGTGTGTAAGGGTAAATGGGTCATTCACGTCGTGGTTTGACATCCCTAAAGGAGTCAAACAGGGATGTGTGATGTCACCATGGTTGTTTAACATATACATGGATAAATGGTATGAAAGAGTTGAAAAATATGGCGTGGGCGCGAGAATGAGTGGTATGATTGTTAGTTGCCTTTTGTACGCCGATGACGCAGTGCTTCTTGCTGAGAGCGAAGAAGAATTGCAGTCCTTGGTTACAAAGGTTTACGATGTGTGCAAGGAGAGTGATCTATTAATGAATGTGGAAAAGTCGAATGTGATGGATTTTGAAAGAAATGTGAAATATGACTAAGTGTAAGAATGTTAGTAAATGGCGATAGCTTGAAAAACAGTGGAAGAATTTGTATATCTGGGAAGCATGTTCACTAGTGATGGAAATATGGATAAAGGACATTGAAAGGAGGGTTAGTGCCGGTAACAGAATTAATGGTGCCTTAAAGTCGTAGTATCTAATAAGGCTTATCATCAAAAGAGGCTAAAATGGCAGTGCACAATGGAGTTCTGGTACCCAAACCCTAATGTATGGAAGCGAAGCATGGAGTGGGAAAAAATAAGGATGAAAGTAATTGAATGCAGTTGAAATGCGATCTCTCATCAGGCGAATGTGTGGTAAAACTATGTATGAATAAGGTGCACTAATGTTGAAATTAAGCAGAGCCAGAAATAAGGCAGAGTAAAGCAATTATCGAGACAAAATTAAGAAAGGTCTCTTTTAACGTTGGTTCGGTCATGGACGAGCGAATGGATGATAGAAAAGAAACTGAAAAAAAACTAAAATCGTATGAGATGCGACTGTTATCGAGTATACGTGCCTCCAATCCCATAGGAACAATCTAAATGGTTAACGGACATGGAATCAGGAAAAAAATATCAAAAAAGCCGAAAGACAAGACATGGGACTAAAAGAAAAAAAAATATTGTCTTACCTTAGCAAAAGTGTAAGAAAGAGATAATAGAAACCGTGCTAGATCGGCAATTTGTATCATGACATCCTCTCATTTGTACCCTAAACTGTAAAGTGCCAACTGCACGACGTGTCGTGGCATGAGGTGAGAAACTGATAAGAATGTAAAGGTTTATAGGAAGTAAACAAAGACATTCCAGAAGAAAAAAAAGGAAACGGACAGAGCAGAGGGGATAAGCGAAGGAGGGAAGGGGTATGGTGGGGTGATATACGTTATTCATTACAGAGAGGGCTAATAACTATCCTCATCTTTTTACCCAAAAAAAGCGCGCAAAATCGGGGAACTGGAACGTTAAAAGACGTAATAGGTTTATATGAGCCAACAAAGATTAATATCTAAAAATGAACCGGATATCCATTACTGTTAATTAACCAACGCGCCCCAGTATAACGCTTATACCACACCGCCATCCACGCGACAGCCCGACTCATGCAAGTGCTTATTTATGCCGCTCCACACTGCAAACATTAGGACATGGCCACATTAAAACTTTATATATAATTACATAGCAAGAGTACAAAGGCGGGCTTATTCATTTTAAGCAATATCTTCCAACCAACCCTTTTATTATATTTATTACTGTACATATGTACTTGAACTCGGACTAGTCATTAATATAAATTAATAGAGTTATGTACATCGATATTGTATTTTTATCTTACTGTAGACTGTACATACTTGCACTCGGATTATTTATTTAAATTAATAAAGTTATGGAACCGTTTGCAAAAAAAACTGATTATGTTAACTAACTAACTAACTAACCATCACGCCATTTCCCCGAAGGGGTAGGCAGAGAGGATATAGAACGCCACACCACTCTGTCCTGGCACACTTCTCTTGCTTCCTCCACATTCATACATCTCCTCATGCACGCACGTCGATTATTCCGACTTCTTACATGCCCACTTTCAAGCTCTTGTTTTACTTGATCATGCCATGTCTTTCTCGGCCTTCCTCGATTTCTACATCCAAGTACAGTCGCGACATATATTTTTTTAGCCGTTCTTTCATCATCCATTCGCACTACATGACCGAACCATCGTAAAAGACCTTTCTTAATTTTGTCGATAATGCTTATCTCAGCCTTGCACTCTGCTCTAATTTCGACATTTGTACACCTATCATACATAGTCTTACCACACATTCGCCTGAGAGATCGCATTTCAACTGCATTCAATCTACTTTCATCCTTCTTTTTCCAACACCACGCTTCACTACCTGTTACTTTAATATAATAAAATTATCAAGGTACACTGCATTTGGTGTACCAATGCAGTGCCCTATGCACCATTGGATGCGGATACGGGAAGAAGCAGCACTATTTTTAATCAAATTTTTATCTTCACAAAACAATTTAAATTTGAAACAGCGATTTAACAAATTCATTATATTTAATAGGTTTATTTGTTCGGTAAAATGATTTCTCGCTATTGTCTTTATTCTGCATGTTTTAGCCTTTAGAATTCCGTGTAAAACATTCGCTGTTTACTAAACACAACCTAAAGAGAATGCTTTATACGCATGCCTGCACAAACCCACGACATTTGCTGAAGCCAAAAGGTAACCATCTTTTCTCTCTCTGAAGACTGCTTACCCTTCCCGACATTAAGCTCTACCTTACCGACAAATCCCGGCAAACCAAAGGCAGGGCAAGGAAAGGAAGAGGTCATTACATCCTCGTTTTCGGTTTTGGATCAACGCGGTTTGTACTTTTTTAGGGATGCTGTCGGGCTGAGCAAGGAGATTGATAGGCAAAGCCACGGCTTTCTCTTATCTGACCGCTAGTTTTCTTCGGGACTCCAGCATCTCGTAAAAACTTGATTGTACTATTTCACGAATGTGTACGAAAAACTATTTCAAACATTTCAACTTCGTGTTGTTTGCTCTCCGGGCGGAGGAATGCTTAACGAGAAACTTTTAAATATTTGTACACAAAGTAAAGTAGCAGACCTACAATACTCACATTTGCTTGGGATCGTATTATTTCATTTGCAAATGCCTTGGGAATTTTTCTAAACTATTTTGATGGATACGGAACTCTAATAAAAAATATAATTACACCTATCGAAAGATTCGTAACTATTCGAAAGAGTAGAATGTCTTAACTGTAAACAAAGTGATTTTTGCTATAGTGCCCACCCCCCCTCATTTTTCTTTAAATTATCAATAAACGCACCCCTAGTTTTATATAAAAATAATCTATCTTTACTATTATATCTTTACTTTACTTTCCCTTCAATACTTTTCTAAATATGGAAACTTTACTGGTCTATTCACTTATTTTACTATCATCACAAATGTTATTATTTTATTGTACTGTTTGTTTCCTAAATAAATGAAAAAAAAAAAAAAATAAAGAATAAAAAAATAAAAAAATAAAAGTGATATTGCATAATTTTTTTCAACCACTGTATTCATATTATGATAACTGAATTTTTTTATTTTACTTTTAATTTATTCTTCTCATTTTTTCGCCACGTTTGCTCCTGTATGAAGCATATGGACATCATTAGACCCCTCCGGGAGGGCCTAACGCCACGCCGGCGCCGGCCAACACTCTCGCCTCCCTACGCCAATTCTGCATCCATCAGCTCCGCCGAGTACGCCCGGAAGATTGGTATCGACAGTCATCAATCATAATTGATAAAATAAAACAACATTAACCACCTCAACACCAATTACATGGGGGAAAAACGTCACAAACACCTAAGCTTGAGAATAACCACTTTTGATTTTTGTGTTCTCCCCGGGAATCGAACCCGGAACCTCCGTATCGTGAGTCCAGCGTCTTAGCCATTACGCTGCGGAGGTCGCCAAAAAATTATTTTTTTTAAAAATTAATAATGTATAACCATTTGCGATTTTACTTTGAAATTTATACATTTAAATGTAACATAGTCAATTGTTTATTTTAGCTGTTAATAGTTAACATTTAAATCACTATATTTTATCGTCCAACCGCTATTAAAAACAATTGACTGAAAGCGTAAAAAACTCTATTTTTTTTTAAGTGTATGAAAAGGCTTTTGGCAGAAGCTTTCGTGTATAATAAAATTCTTCTTCCATAGAAGATACAATTTAGTCCGTAATATGAAGCAAGTTGCCCGAGCAAATTGGGAAGCTGAATTCAAATATTTAAAACTGAAACAGAACGGCACATTTTTCCTACTTTTTGGTGCAACGAGTTACTTGCGGTCTGAATTATACTTTAATAATACAAATACGATGGGAATAAAAATGCAGTCTCTTAAAAATCATTTCCCGCTTCGTAGCATAAGTGGTAGCGCATTTGACTACCGTGCATGAGGTCGCGGGTTCGATTTCCGCAGGGGGTCCACATAAAATATTCATTTTCTAAACATTTTATGTGTGATACCTCGGACTGGTACTGAAGCGTACGACTGATGAACTTACCTTCATGTAATAATTTGATCAATATACACTGGATGTGCACAGCTGAGTTGACAATCCATCAGAAGCTACGTCAGAACTACGGTGCGTGAATCTGACATGGAAACACTGAAGGGAGCTGGCAACCGATCGTTGGGGTGGAGGCAAATTTCGAGTCCATATTGCTCTAAATTGTTAGTGAATATGAAGTAATGAAAATGACAGCACCACAAAATTAAACCGATAAATAAATTTACATACTAGAAGAATGACGACATTTTTTATCAACTTATAGCTGCTGTCTGCCTTATTGTTTTTTCATTAAGTAACTACTACAACTACTACTTTTCCTTATCTGCACCCAATTGTGCATAGGGCACTGCGTCGTTGCACCAAATGCAGTGTATATTGATAATTTGAGTGATTTCTCACAAAAATGGCGCTTAATAAAATTATCCATAATAATAATAATAATAATAATTTATATACCTAGCGAGCCGAAAAACGCCTGATGATATGTTAGTAGAGACCAAGGTTGCTGTGTCCGTTGCCTCACATCTGTGTTCCTTACATAAAGTCAAAACAACCACGCAACTCTAATATTCTTCTAAGACAGATACCTATTCCTCAAAAACTCAGGACGTCTGCTATTTGGGGGCCTTGTTCGGTGCCATGATTTCGCAGCCATAGAGGAGAACAGGTATCTACTACGTATGCCTCCCGAGAGCCATTACCATGCTAGCCTATTTTACAAGGCATCAGGTTATCAGCGTCCTGGTCGTCCACTGTTGGCAATTCGTCGTCAGAGCTGCGGGACGTGGACTTGACTTGGGAGGATGCACGGGAGGCTGGCGGCGATAGCTTGGCCCTGGTCGATCGATCGATTAACTACAAATTTTATGATCAGCGCCTTTTATAGAACTATGGGTCGTCACTTAACTTAGTACAGTTCGCGAAAACTTTGAGGAGAGAACGTTCCACAATGAATTGGGCCCGCTAAAACAAAAGGCTAGACTCTCAATCTTTGTTTGCGCTGATTAAAGAAAGAGAAAGTATAATCCCTGACAAATAGCTGTAGTATGTTGCTTGGGAACATATCGAAGTAATTGAGACCTCTTTATGCTAGTTCTTTGGTAGCAAAGCTCTTTTCAAATACTCTGGAGCGGCATCTTGCATGGCTTTGTACATTAGCTGATGATCCCCTGCACTTTTTGTACCAATGCGAGAGAATACTGAGAATAAAAATACTAGTATTGCCCCCAGTTTAATTATTCCTTTTTAATGACATACAAAATGGCATTGTCATATTTTCTATTTGTCATCATTTTATAAAATTAAAAGTATTTAATAATTAAAAATGTATGTTTCGATATGTTTGAAAAAAAATGGATGAAGAATAGAACGGCTAAACTAATATTATGATGCGTATGTGTCTGGATGTGAATCGAGGAAGCCGAGAAAGAAAACCTAGGCATGATCAAGTAAAAACAAGTGCTTGAAAGTGGAATGTAAGAAGTCGGAATATTCGAAAAACGTGAATGTGAAGATGTTGAATGTGGAGGAAGCAAGATGAAGTAAAAACAGGACAGAGTGTGATCAAAAAAAATTCTATCACTCTATGCCTATCCCATTCGGAAAAATGAAAATAAAAAAAAGCGAAAAGTGTAAAATTAATTAAAACAAAAAAGTATACAAGAAAAAAGGTCAAAAAAAATATTTATATCAAAGTCCATTAAAATTAACATCAAAAGAACAGTCATTTTTAGGAAGATTTGAAAAATTCAATATTTACTCCATCATATTTGTTTCCGAGGATTATAAAAAATAAAGTCAAAATATTTAACAAGTAAAAAAACTGTGCTAATTCACCATTTTTCAATTTTCGTTCACCCCTAAAACATAGACTTTTTAAAAAAAAAAAGTTGGCAACGTAATCAATAACTGTTAACTTTTAGAAAAGTGAAAATTAACAAAATAGCTATGCCTTAGGTGGGAACATTGTATTTATATTTTTTTACTGTATATCCCCTCGAGTAATTCTTGTTTACACTCGGACGCCTCACTACGTTTAATTAGCGTAAACCAACAAAATCGCCGATTTTAAAATGTTCGAGTAAACGCTCTATTAGTATCGCAAAATTGTAGAACGACCTATGCAAATGAGTGACAGTGTCTGGTGAAGCCATAGCATTTTCCGGTACAACGAAGATCTACCGCGAACAATTTAAGTTCCGCGTGATTATGTTCATGATCTTCTGAGTACTAATGAATAATAAAGTTTCAATTAAATTTCTTATTCTAATTTCTTAAAAAATGATTAAAAAATGTAACATAGCACAGCGTGTAATACCGGTAGCATTTTCGTCGCGACTTCTTACACCACGTGACCTAGGCACAATTTCAATATGAATTCGAATTTTGAATGCACCGCTAGCATTTCAAACAGAAGCCAGTATTACATAGTCGCTTTTTATTAATACTTTTTTTTAATTAATTATTAAAAATGCCCGGATCAAAAAACTTTGTAAGGATTTTTTTCTCAGAATACCATGAACAATCACCCTCCGGAGTTTCGCGGTCTCATCGTGGGACACGGTGTATAATACATGGCAAAGTTGATTCTATATTCTGCTTGGAAAATATAACTTTGAATATTCCAAGTCGGCGGTTGAGATCACATAAAACATTTTTTGACCCAACTTATAACAATAACATGGCGCACTTTAATTTCTTATCTCGCATGTTAAGACTGTACAATGACATAGAAAAACATTGAAATATTTATGTTTTTAATGATAGATGTGGTGAATTCAAGAGGAACTTGAAATCTTTTTACAACCTCTGATTGAACATATTTATGCATAGTACTTAAAGCTTTTTTAAACCTGTAAAATTTGACTCACCAGAATTAATGAATCTACTCTCTTTCCGTGTCCCTCTCAGACCAACTAGACTGCCTAAACTTTTTCACATACTTAAAGTTGAAACAAATCACAGAAATAATTCTACGATTCCTCGAATTTGTAAGGCGTTTTTGATGATAAATTTAATAGCTTAGATATGTTTAATACCCCTTCATAACAAATATATAAAGGAACTCAAAAACTTACGGACTTAAGATGACAAATATTTATTTACATTATAAGTAGATTCTTTTAACTGTTTAAAGCTACCTGCGGATACATATAATTGGATGGCAGGCATGTTATTGTTAATTATTAGTTTTAATCATATTATGTTTTACCTGTACATCTGTTTGTATCCCGAATAAAATAAAATAAAATAAACAACATTTTGAGTGTGTCCAAATACTTGTAGACAAAAACTGGATTTCACCCATTACGGGCTAATTATTACAATTTGACATCTCAACAGAGACGAGAAATTTGGAAGGGGATATGGATATCTAGGCGTTTACAGGGCTTATGACCTGTCATCCAGTTGTGAAATCCAGTTTTTGTCTACAAGTATTTGGACACACTCAAATTGTTGTTTATAAAATTAGCTGGTAAAAGTTATAAGCATAACAAATTGTAGATTCATCTTCAGGCGTTTCCTAGTAGGTGATATAATTCGGTAAGAATCTCACTTGCAATCATAAAGGTTTCTGCTAAAATGCTTAGCAATTTTCTCAATGGATGACAGAGAGTTCACATGTGAAGCGTCGCGCCATTTTGCTGTATATTGGCGGATATGGATATCAAATACTAGGTGAAATGGGGAATGTTGTAATACATCAAGTGGCCACTTAACCCAGCCAATGACAGGTCATAAGCCCTGTAAACGCCTAGATATCCATATCCCCTTCCAAATTTCTCGTCTCTGTTGAGATGTCAAATTGTAAAATAAAATAAATTGTAAACAAGTGTAATTCTGTAATTGATGTGCAATAAAACCGTGTATGTAATTTATTATGATAATATTATGTAAAATGATAGATATTGTCACATTGTAGAGTTACCTGTAATTAAATAAATAAATATGCTCCACATAGACAGCGGATATTGCATGATGATGAAAATGATCAGTCATGCTCTTCATTATATCACACGTGAAATATTAGGTAACAATTATAAAAGAAATTAATCGTAAGAAAGACAAATCACTTGATTAAGTATGCGCTATTCGAAATTGAGCACTCGTAACTGTTGTGTTCTGTTAAGGTTTCCTCGAACTTGCTTACTTTGTATACAAGTATATACAGGGTGTCCCACGGCCATGCCACACGTAGGGAAAGTATATTAAATATTGAAAACAGGATATTTTACTTAAAGAAGACATCATTTTATTTTTTAAATTAAGCAGAACTGCATTCACAGATTTTTTTCAAAATCGCCTGCCTCAAACGGGAATCGAACTCGCGTTAAGTGAAAAAAAACACATGTATTTTTTGATAACAGTCGAAAGTGTTAATCATAAGGAATATTTTTTCCTTAATAACATGGCATCTTAAACATCTTCCGACAACTAACATTATTGTTGCATAGTATTAACTAAAGAGTACCTACCCACTTAAGAAGACTGGCTGAAATTAGTTAACACAAAAACAATTCGAAAATGGAACACGTAAATTGTCAAGCGTCTTTCAAATTTTTTTTTCTTGTACCGTTTCTTTATTTTTTAGTTCGTGTTCATTATTTTAAATAAAATGTTAAATATTATGACTTCCTTTCATTTAAAACGCTGTGAAATTACGGGAAAAAATAATCCTTATGATTAACACTTTCAACTGTTTAAAAAAAATACATGTGTTTTTTTTTCACTTAACGCGAGTTCGATTCCCGGTTGAGGCAGGCGATTTTGAAAAAATCTGTGAATGCAGTTCTTCTTAATTAAAAAAATAAAATGATGTCTTCTTTAACTAAAATATCCTATTTTTTAATATTTAATATACTTTCTCTGTGTGGCATGGCCGTGGACACCCTGTACCTATAGTAGGTACACCCAACTTATTAAATATTCATGGTCCAAGAAAACACAAAGGGCAACAGAGTTTAAAGGGCAACGGAAACTCTGAATTGTGTGAATCGACTATTCAACTACAGTGGACTGATGAATATCAAATCGTCTTATTTAGCACAGCGTTATATTGCCTACGTACAATGCATTGGCAGGTAGGAATATTTGTAGCAAATATTTATGTATTAAATCAATATACAGGGTGTAATAAAACTCCTTGTACAATCCGAAAACTGGTGAATCTACATCGTATTTGGAAACGATAGTGTAATATGACTTTTTAATCTTAGCTTGAAAAAAAAATGTTTTTCTTCATACTTAAGTTTTCTTAAGTATGGCAGATTAACTGAAATCGGTCAAATTTTTATTAAAACGCGTTTTTTAATTCTGTTTTCTTTATGGATAGTATTAATAATTTGACAAAATACATGATATTTGACAACAATTTGTTGGTAACAACTTCATACTCAATTTTCTCGAAAACTAAGAGTCTAATAAAAAAAAAAATTCTACAATATCGACTTCAAATATTATGTTAATTCACTAGTTTTCCGATTGTACATCGAGTTTTGTTACACCCTATAGTAATTTGAGGAGAGTTGGACCACCTTTTTTCAAAACAGCATTACTTCGCTATCATGGAGAAAAAACAAAAATACAACTTTTACAAAAAACTGTATTCATTATCAGACTTGTGGATATAAAAATTTGAGCGAAATTATAAATGTAAGATAAATAAAAATAAATAAAAATTATTAATAATTAATAATTGTAATAAATTTAAAAAACTTCCATTGGTCCATCTATCCCGAGAAGACAGGTGAGATGGACCACCTAGTGTGGGATAGATGGACCAAAGACGATGTGAGAAATCTTTTTTTTCTTGTAATCAGGCTTTTAATAATAGGATATCATTATTTTGTACTGTAACTCTCTGTTGTCTCCAAAGACAATGTGAGAAATTTTTTTTTTTCTTGTAATCAGGCTTTTAATAATAGGATATCATTATTTTGTACTGTAACACTACATTCTCGAAAGCGTAGCCGGAGAGGATAAAATGTCACACCACTCTGTCTTGGCACACTTCATTCGCTCTCTTCATAGTCATACATGTCCATACGTTTTTACCTAAGTACAACTTCTTTTACACGAAATTATTGGATCATTTGTTTGTTGGCTTATAAACATTTAATCTAACTATTATAACATGTCCGCCTCGTGGCATAGTGGTAGCGCATTCGGCTACAGTGCATGAGGTCGAGGGTTTGATTCCCGTGGGGGTCAACATGAAATATTTATTTACGTGCGATTTTCAAACTAATATTTCATGTGTGATACCCTGGACTGGTTCTGAAGCGTAAGACTGATCATCTTGCATTCATGTAATAAAATGATCAAGACACACTGCACTGTACCAATGCAGTGCCCTATGCACCATTGGGTGCGGATAAGGGAAAGTAGTAGTAGTAGTATTATAACATATTCAAAATAACATTTTAAAGTTCTTATATTAGTATTTTACTACAGAGGTGCCTTCTAAATTCATTTATTCCGTTTACTTCTTTGACGGTATTTTTTATTTATTTATAATTAAATGAAAATTTAGTGACTATTTTTATTACATTAGTGTATTTTTCACTAGCAGATTTTTTTTGCGAGTACCTACATTTATGTAAAAGGAACCTCCGGATGTGAGTTTAATTTAAAAAAAACTTAACACAGCCGTCTGAAGTCCTATATACTTAAGTGTATAATATAGACATCTGAAGTCCTATATACTTAAGTGTATAATATAGACATCTGAAGTCCCGAAATCCTTAAGTCCATATTTCTTTTTCAATTTTTTTGTACCTAGTTTAACGTTTTTTTCTTTCTTAGGAGAAGAGAAAGCATTAGGTAGTTACTATTTACTACACTTTTTTCTTTTCTAGTATCTTCAACGCATTCATCTTATTATTTTTTTTAAGAATCAACGTTGTGGATAAGAAAACCAATCATGTTTTTCTCAAGAAAATGCTACAACAAATCAACATCGTCAAAGGTAAGGAATCAAAACTTTATTAAAAACCACAAAGTAAGTTGATTAATAATAAGTATGCATCAAAGAAACAATATTTCAATTTCTTTACGCTCACAACAAATAAAAAACATTCTATAACACCTAGGTGTTTCTATAAAATTTAATTAACGTCATAACAATTTGAAAATGTGATTTTTGATTTTTTTTTAAATTTTTAATAATGTAGACGAAGTAGTAGATGTGTGGTAAAATCATGTATGATAGGTGCACTTATGTTGAAATTAGAACAGAATGCAAGGCTGAGATAAGCATTATTGACAAAATTAAGAATGGTCTCTTACGATAGGTCGGTCATGTAGAGCAAATGGATGATGAAAGAACGGCTAAAATAATATATGATGCGACTGTGCCTGGATGTAAAAGTCGAGAAAGGCCGAGGAGGACATGGCAAGATCAAGTAAAAAAAGTGCTTGAAAGTGGGCATGTAAGAAGTCGGAATAATCGACGTGCGTGCATGAGAAGATGTATGAATGTGGACGAAGCAAGAGAAGTAAGCCAGGACAGAGTGGTGTGGCGTTCTATCTTCTCTGCCTACCCCTTCGGGGAAATGGCGTGATGGCTAGTTAGTTAGTTAGTTAGTTAGTTAGTAGCATATAATAGTTTTTAATCAACTCTCAGCCAATCATCTGTCGATATTTTAGTTGGACACTCCGGGGGATTTTTTAACAGAATGGGGTTTAAGTTAACGCCTCGGGCCGCGCTCTAGACTCGCTCTTCCGTGAAGGGCAATGTTACTATGTACACTGCATGAAAAATTCCCCCCTCTCCAGTAGTCGTCGGAGCTGGGGGGTTAGACCAATGAAAGGAACACTGCTATGAAAGGTCGTGGAAGATACCCAGAATGCATATTCACCGTGTAATTCGTAAATAATATAGGAAAAAGTCATCAGCGACATAAGCACATTGTAAATATTAGCTGAAAACTGCACTTTTTACCATTGAAATAGTATTTATTTATTTATTTAAAAGATATTAAGAACATAACAGAAAAATCCAAATCATTCTTAATACAATTATAAATAATACTGCAATAGATATTAAAGGTATGTATAGCAAAAAACAGAAAGTAGCATTACAAATTAATTACAGTAGTACAGTAGTAGTAATTACAAATTAGAAAGTGCTCTCCTGACGGAAGATCCACTGTCGTGAAATAAGTCGACATCCGAGGTGATGCGATTAAGTAACAAGATTGCTCTACCAACAGGCATAACCATTGGCAGGTTGGTTCTGCATATTGGCAGGTAAAACAATCGATGCTGTCTTTGTCGAAGATAATTATCAGGTACGAACAGACCTACATCCATCAGAATTTCTGAGTTATGTATGCGACCACCAATCACCTGAAAAAAGTGAACACCCAAATGGACGTCTCTCCTCCTCCATAATGACTGATAGCCTAGCATCCCTAGTAAAAATAACTATTTAACCTTTATACATTGAAAACCGAATATTTTTTAACATTATCATAATTATCAATTATCAATTATTACTTATTCGATTGACGTAGAAAGTGTTTATGATTACGAATATTAAGACCTGAATACTGACTTCTCATGTTTTCTAATTTATCCGATTGAAATACAAGAAATCAAATCGTAGCGTAGGCGATGCGCATATATAGGGATTCGAATTTAGAATCTCTAGACTCGCACGTTGGGCTGCCATGCACGAGGTCGCTGGTTCGATTCCCGATGGGGATCAAAATGAAATATTTCATCATGTGGCACCTTGGATTGGCGCTGAGTCATGAGATTGATCACTGGCCTTCAAGTAACATCGATGATGACGATCAAGATTCACTGCACTTGGTATACCAATGCAGAGCCCCGTGCACTCTTGCGCATCGATCGACCATCGATTGATGACGTGTAATAGATCTGTCGAACGCCGCGTCCCGCAGCTCTGACGCAAACTGCCGACCGATTCAACAGCGGACGTCCAGGACGCCTAGAACCCGATGCCTTGTAAAATAGGCAAGCTTAAGGCTCTCAGGAGGTATACGTAGGATACGGCCTAGCCACAGTAGATACTAAGGGTTGCTGCGTCCGTTACCGCACTTCTGCGTTCCGTGCAAAGTCGAACCACCGCACACCTAATGTTCCCTTAAGACACCTATTCTCAAAAATCAGAAGTCTGCTATATTTGGCGATGGTTATTCGTCATTATTCGCAGCCATTGAGGAGAACAGACTAACATATTTATATCTACTATAATTAATAAATTTATTATGATTAAATATAACGATGTAATGTGTTACTATTGGTTTATTCTATAGAAATAGAATTAGCCTACTTTACCTGGTTTCGGGAGTAAAGTTCTCCCATCGACTGGTGAAAAGACACTAAATTAGAATACATATTTAATACAGAAAAATACAGACAAATGAAATTGTAATACTTAAGAATCTAGACACAAGGGTGACACAAATATTGATCAATACTTTTGGGAGAACTTTACTCCCAAAACCAAGTAGTGTAGGTAAATTATATGTCTATAGAATAAACTAATATTAACACATAACATCGTTTTATATCAAAATTCATTATGAAGTGTTACAAAGTGAATGATTGACATTTATTATTAAAACGCATTTAACGATATCTTAATATTTCGATTTTTTTTACGTGTAAAATATTGAATCAACTTTATTAAAACAATTCTCTTCGTCTCTCTTATACTGCTTAAATCTTTTCTCTAATAAAAGTGAACAAATCGTGTAGGCGTTTGATTTATTGCTCCCGAGAGAATCTGTAATTGGTGCACGTGTTTGAAGTAAGTTCAAATCAATGTACGTAGAAAGGAAAAACTTACCAGGCGGGTTTTAGATATAGCCTTTTTGTGTTCACTCACTGAAAGCTTCATATATCTAGCTACACATTAAATATGAATGGCTTAGCTTCAAAATACGGGTATTCTTTCAAATTAAACAATATTATGCGTTATTTAAAGAAATGAATTTTATAAACAGCATTTTCCAACAATTTGTCCAAATACTTGTAGACAAAAACTTCTCGTCTCTGTTGAGATGTCAAATTGTAATTATTAGACCGTAATAAATGAAATCCAGTTTTTGTCTACAAGTATTTGAACGCACGCAAAATGTTGTTTATAAAAATTAGCTGGTAAAAGTTATTTATTTATTTATTTAATTACAGGTAACTCTACAATGTGACAATATCTTTCATTTTACATTTTATCATAATAATTACATACATGGTTATATTGCACATCAATTACAGAATTACACAGCATTTTTATTCTCGTACACAATTTACAGGTTTAAAAAGCTTTAAGTAGTTTGCATTAATATATTCGATCAGAGGTTATAAAAAGATTTCAAGTTCCTCTTGAATTTACCACATCTATCAATAAATACATCAATATTTTTATGTTTTTCTATGTCATTGTACAGTCTAAACATTCGAGATAAGGCATAAAAGTGCGCCATGTTATTGTTAAAAGTTGGGACAAAAAATGTTTGTTATGCTTATAATAAGTTATAAGCATAACAAATTGAAGAGTCATATTCAGGCGTTTCCTAGTAGGTGATATCATTCGGTAAGAATCTCACTTGCAATCATAAAGGTTTCTGCTCTTCTCTAAAATGGTTAGCAATTTTCTCAATGGATGACAGAGAGTGTTCACATGTGAAGCGTTGCGCCATTTCACTGTATATACAGGGTGTAACAAAACTCGATGTACAAGCGGAAAACCAGTGAATCTACATAATATATTTAGAGACGATTTTGTAGAATAAAATTTTTTTTAATCTGACTCTTAATTTTCAAGAAAATTGAGGAAGAAGTTGATTTTTTTTTTGTTTTTTTTCTTCAAATTGTTATCAAATATCATGTATTTAGTTAAATTAATACTATCCATAAATAAAACAAAATTAAAAAAACCCGTTTTAATAAGAATTTGAGCCATTTTATTTAATCTGCCATACTAATGAAAACTTTTTTGAGAAGAAAAAAAATATTTTTTTCAAGCTCAGATTGAAAAGTCATATTACAAAATCGTCTCCAAATACGATGTAGATTCGCCGGTTTTCGGGTTGTACGTTGAGTTTTGTTACATCCTGTATACAAGTTCTGATAATTGGCATATATGGATATTAAATACTAGGTGAAATGGGGAATGTTGTAATACATCAAGTGGCCACTTAACTCAGGTCATAAGCTCTGTAAACGCTTAGATATCCATATTCCCTTCCAAACTTCTCGTCTCTGTTGAGATGTCAAATTGAAATTAATTTTAATCAAGGGGTAAAAAAACAATTAAAACAAGAAGTAGCCAAGTTAGTGTCAATGTTGAGCAGCGAGCAAGTGCCTGGACTTGTGGTCCGGTCTATTGTTTGGTTGAGTGTTGAAAAATGGGTAGGTAATTAATTTGTAATGTTTTTTGCCATGGGTGATAATATTTAAGCGTTGTAGCGTACTGTAGGAAATATGATTATTTAATTAGTTATTTTTTACTTATTTCAAAGAACTCCTAGGAGTCCAAGACAAAAAATAATTAAGTAATTTTAGAAATTAAAATGAGTATATTATTATATTAATCAAGTTCGGATGAACCTTACCTACACCAATAAAGTTAGATTGCCCAAAAAATGCTTAACTATATTCTCAACAGCTGTCACTATAGGGAAACGATATTAAAAATATTTAAAATCTGTCGATAACACAACTCGCAGGTGGATTCTTCTGTACAAACTCAGCATATATACAAGTTTCAAAAATTTGTCATACATGGTTGTCAGATGATGGGCGGAATGGGGAATGTTGTAATACATCAAGTGGCCACTTAACCCAGCCAATGACAGGTCATAAGCCCTGTAAACGCCTAGATAACCCACATCCGTTTCCAGAGTTTCTCTGTCTCTGTTGAGGTATCAATAATATCCGAGTATATTATTATTGGTCGTAAAAATAACATTAATTTATAATCCCACTTCCACTACTATCACTACTTACCGTTATCTGCACCCAATGGTGCTTAGGGCACTGCATTGGTTCACCAAGTGCAGTGAATCTTGATCATGTTATATGAACGCAAAATGATCAGTCCCACGCTTCAACGCCAGTCTAATTATCACGAATGAAATATTTTGAAGCGGAGAATCATATTTAAATAAAGTCTGTTCTTACCAAGGTCTTTATTTATATTAAAGGATTGCTCGATTGAGGGGATGGTGCGGGAAATTCTAAGGACCGTGTAAAAATAATAAAATACAATAATGAAATACCCTGTTTCCTCTAGTGTCTTGAAGTCTTGAAGCACTGAAGCTAGCTTTCTTCGTCTTCAAGACACTTAGCTTCACAGGAGGGAATCGGCGGCGCACAATGTGTGGTAATATATATATAGATATATAATAGGGTGTCCCTTATTTTTCAACTTGAGTATTATTTTTAAAAAATTTAAAAACTTTGAAGCCTTGTCGACACGAGTCAAAATCATTGTACACATATGAAATTTCGTATCTTAATAGGCCATAGTAATTGTAAAAAAGATAGAGGGTATGCGTTTTCAAAATCAAAAAAAAAAATTTTTTGGTTCCATACTATATTTTTATTTCACCCTACTAGGGTGTCCCTTATTTTTCAACTTGATTATTATTTAATGCATAGGGCCCACTTTTTTTGTTTTGCTATATAGCACTTGTTCAGAAAAATTTCAGTTCATTTGGAGTACAGTAACCCGTGCCGAATTGCATCGGAACATGTTCATACAACTTGAAGGGTATTTCTCTAATTTTGAAAAACTTTGAGGCCTCGTCGGCAAGAGTTAAAATCACTGTACACATATAAAATTTCGTATCTGAATAGGCCATAGTAATTGCAAAAAAGATAGAGGGTATGCGTTTTCAAAATCAAAAAAAAAAATGTTTTTGTCATATAAGGGACACCCTAGTATATAATATGTGTAATAATAATAAAATAATAATACCTATAATACCGGGGATACAAGAAAAGCAACGGTTTTACAAACGAAGTTTTACAATTCGATTTTTGTACTCACATACTTGACAACTTCAACTGACAGTCGGAGAGAGAAAACAAAAGTTGAATTTAGTGTTCTGTTTTTAAAAATATATGATAAGAAAATTTGTAGGTAGGTTTTTTTGTAAGAAGAATTTAATTATTTAATGCATATCAAACATATCAAAATATTTAAAATATTTTTTTATATCATGTATTAAAATGTTGTTTAAACTGTAGGAGGCTAGAAAAAACTCCAATCGCTTGGTCCAATCGTTTGGTAGCTGCAAGGTGTTGTGATCTAGTCTCTTTATTTGTACAGCGCTCTTGAGGAGATTTATCGCAAAAATAGCGCTTAATAAATCATCCATATATAAATAAATAAAGATTTCATAGAACCAGCAACCTCATGCACGGCAGCCCAACGCGCTATTATAAATGTCACATCATGCCACGAGGCATGATGTGACATTTACAATACAACATGAAGGCAGACTTGTAACTACTTAACTGTCCCACTTTACTTACTTGTAAATCTGCACAAAGTGCATTACTTGCAATGCATTATGAAAACTAGTGGTCGGGCAGATTATATTTTACAAGAACAAAGCGAAATTTAATAACGTTTAGAATCTCTAAAAGATTTAAAAATACAGGTACATTTTCCTCACCAAGTACGGTATATACATTACTCAGCGGCGGCTTTCCTATATGGACATTTGGTCAACGACCTCCTAAATCAAAATACTATTAATAAAATAGTTTAAACGAAATAATAAAAGCAAAAACCGATTATATTAATTTTATACACTGGAGATGCGCGCTGAGCGCCTGGCACCCTGCAAACGGACGTACATGGACATTCAGCCGATTGACCAAGTACTCTGTCTCGTTCTAAATTCAAATAAAAGAAGGAGAGGGAGATACTTTTAGCCCTCGTTTGAAATTGGCTTAAAACAGGCAAATGTGGGACATTGTCCCAGAAAGAGAAAACAATATAGTACCTACGTATAGACAATGTCATTTGGAAGAAAGATATGTATTTACTCTTATAGCGTTAAACGGGACGCGGCATGTTTCTTCTTGCGAGAATATCCTAGACACACGGAACTAAATGTCACATATTCATTATAACAAAAAAAGCCAATTCAACTATCTATCTGATTAAAAAAGATTTTTCATAAATAACACCAAAAATGATATTACAAATATATAAATCCTACATCAGACCGATGCTGGAATACGGTTTTCAGATATGGAGTCCCTACTTTGCTAAGGATATCGATATGTTGGAAAGAGTCCAAAGACGGGCCACTAAGTTATCTCCTAGCCTAAAACAACTTCCGTATGAGCAGAGACTAGAAACTCTTGGTCTCACAACACTGAAGAAAAGACGGGAAAGGGGTGATTTAATTGAAACATACAAGATAATGAACCGTCACTATAAGTGTAATAAATTATGTGAAATCTTCAAACTGAAAAAAACAACGCACGACTTCGAGGCCACAACCTTAAGCTGGAGAAGACCCGGTTTAATCAGAACCCAAGAAAAACATTTCCTGAGCAACAGGGTGGTAGATAGCTGGAACGGGCTACCGCAGGAGCTGGTCATTGCGAATAGTGTGAACGGGTTTAAGAATGGACTGGACAAGCTTTAAACCTAACTAATTGTCCGATTTAGGCATATCAGCTTTAAGCTGCTCGCCTAATATTTAATAATAATAAATAATACATAACTGTTTATTAAACTTCAAGCCCGTGATTTTTTCAAGTACTTTGATACCCATAAGTTTACAGATTTTATCTTTAAATTCATCCACGCTTACACTCCCATACAAAATGTAAATACATGCGTTCAGCAAAGCGACCTATTCAAGCTCCGTTGAATATAGCTATGTAAAATCATTACGCATCATGAAGACAGAGTTGATAACCAGGTGTTCCCATAGTTTATGAGCACGATGCTCATGCAAGTTAACTTACTAATGGGA
>JAGVSP010003732.1:0-61149 GCA_022494985.1 Micrasema minimum
GGGATAAAAATTTTTTTTTTTTTGTTTTTTAAAAAATTTTGTTTTTTTTTAATATTTCCCCTAACCACCACCCATTTCCCCCGAAAAAAAAAAAAGGGGACAAAAGGGAAAATCCCACCCCTGTCCTGGCCTTACCTGCTTTCTCCAAAATGAAAATTTCTTGCTGCTGGGGTTTTCCGACTTTCATTGCATTTCAATACTTGGCTATTTCCAAAATTTTTTTTTATAAAATTTCCATTAAAATTTAATTTGGGAAAGACAAGGTTAGGGCTTTAAAAATTTTATTTTCCTTTCCCGACCCCCGTTTTTTGGGGTTGTTTTGAAATTTTAATATGATCAGATTGGAACCAAAGCTTAAATACCGGATACTACAAATTTTTTTTTTTATAAAATTCGGGGAAAAATGAAAATAAAGGGGAAAGAAAATTTAAAATAATTTTAAATTTTTTTAAATTGTGAGAGGTAAAGAAATTTAAAAATAACGTTCTTACAAATAAAATCAATGTAGCAAATGTTTGCATTACAAAGAGAAGAAATATTATGTCGATCGTCTTTTATTTCGCTGCCAATTATCTTTTGTTTATTTTTTAGCTCCAATCAACAAAAAGATGGCCAAGCTGCAGAACATCTGGGAGAGAAGCGGAAAGTTTGAAGGAGATATCATTCTGAATGATGAACAGATTGATTACTTGGTGGCGGACGACACCAACAGGAACGCCATGATCAACCCCACCAGACTTTGGCCTTCCCAAAAAATTTACTATACCATCGCTACCACTTTCAGTAAGTATCACGGGGGTGCTTGTGCGACGTGGACCTTGCTTGAGAGGATGCACGGAACTGGATTGGAAGCAGTTTGTGGAATCCATATGCTCCACAAAGGGAGCGGATGAAGAATGGTGATGATGATGATGCATTATAATTAATTTGTCATTATTTTTTGTTGTTGGAAAAAATTTGCTAGATGTGTTTAATGAATTGTGCATAAAGGATCTTGAAATAAAGACTTTTCAATTTCCTTGACTAAACTAAATTTTCTTTTCAGCGGCTGATCAAAAGACTATGATCTTGCAGGGCATAAATAATATTAGAGCTGTATCCTGTATTCAGTTTATCGAAAGAACAAATGAAACTAACTACGTCACTATCGATGTGAGTATTTCTACGAACGCAATATTATATATCATGAGCTGTATTACTATTATTATTGTCATATATATATTTGTTTTTATGTTATGCACACAGAGCTATGAAGGTGTAATAAATTGTCAATTTTATGAATTTCAAGACAATATAATATATATAACATAGCACCAATTGAGTGCACAACACAATGTAAAAAAATATTTTTTGAGGACATCGAGAGTGTCTAGGGAAAGGTAGACTGTTTTAAAGACCATTGAGCCTCTTTTCAGTCGAGCACAACTCTTTTTTAACAATTTTTTTAAGCTGATACGCGAAATTCAAAAGATTCAGTTTTAACTGGAAAAAGCGGAAAAAAATCATGTTAAATACGCGACCAAATGCTTTCATTGCCCCTATCACTGTCTCGGCTCTTAGATTGTCATAAACACATTCAACCCAACCTGCTCAAGGAGCTGGCCCAAATTTACAGTGATAGGGATATTAGTAGTTCTTCCCCTTTTTAGTCGTAAGTTACAACTATTTCCTGCCCAACCGCAGCCTCCCGCCCGTCCCCCGCCAAACACGCCCAGAGAAGACGTGGTAGCAGCCCCGACTGAATCCAAAAGAAGGATAGGGTTGAAAAGACTACGAGGATGGTAGATTGTGGAGTAAAGCCAACTCCCAAGCGTCCTAAACCACAACACCCAGTATAACAAGTCAGCTTACTGTACTCCATCCTGGTTCTGATGTCCGGAAAGAACGAGTGGGCCCATCGACCTGTCGCCGTCGTCTTCGAGTCCCATCTTCTCTGCCATTCTTTCCAAGTTCTGTCTCCGATCTTGGTCAGAAGATCAGCGAGGAAATCACCGGGTTCACAGATTCCCTTTTTTTTTAGTTTTTTCACCGCAACAGACCTTAATAACTCCAGATCCGCTGGAAGTTCACCCGCGATCACTGGGAGCGCCGCGCTAGATACGGTTCTGTAGGCTATTGAGACTACTGATTGTGATTTTCACCGCAACAGACCTTAAGAACTCCAGATCCGCTGGAAGTTCCCTCACGATCACTGGGAGCGCCGCGCTAGATACGGTTTTGTGGGCTATTGAGACTACTGATTGTAATTTTCACCGCAACAGACCTTAAGAACTCCAGATCCGCTGGAAGTTCCCCCGCGATCACTGGGAGCGCCGCGCTAGATACGGTTCTGTAGGCTATTGAGACTACTGATTGTGATTTTCACCGCAACAGACCTTAATAACTCCAGATCCGCTGGAAGTTCCCCCGCGATCACTGGGAGCGCCGCGCTAGATACGGCTCTCTAGGCTATTGAGACTACTGATTGTGATTTTGTATATGCAGAATGTTTCTTAAATTTCATTGAGAGTAGAGAATATTTTTCCATTGTAATGTTTTACTATTGGACAAAAAAAGTACAACGGATTGTTTACTTATTAAATAATTCCGGAGACAGCTATTTCACCGGATTACGAGAACAGCTGTTTTTGGACGTTTTTCTGGGTGACAGCTGTTTCGCCACAATTTTTTCTCCGTGCCCCCAATGATCATGGGCTCTTGTTTCTTCAGAACAGATACATTTGTATCTTGTGAAGAAGGCAAGAAACATTTAGCTAGTAACATTTTATTTTCAGACTTCTGAGTTAGGAGAATAGGTGTCTTCGAAGAATATTAGGTGTGCGTGTAACGGACACAGCAACCCTTGGTATCTACTGCCATCCGGCGTCGGCGTTTCGGCTGGCTAGGCCATATACTACGGATGCCTCCCGAGAGCCTTGACCATGTTTGCCTTTTTTACAAGGCATTGAGAAGGCAACGAGATCTGGCGGCCGATAGCTCGGCAGTTTGTAGAATCCATTTTCGTGACGTTTTCTTTTAATACACTTCCGCTTAACCTCCATCTTGTTAACTTTATTTTATTTTTATTATGTTAGTTAGTGAGCGCACCTGTCTTGGTCCAATGTCATACATCACGATTTTTTCATAGCTTTGGTACGTCGTCCCTTTATTAATCATGGTGCACTATTTTTTAAGGGAAACGACAGGGGCTGCTATGCTTACATCGGTATGAACGGAGGAGCCCAAAAGATTAACTTTGAGCCTGGATGCTTCCAGATTGGAATTATTATGCACGAGATATTGCACACACTTGGCTTCTACCACATGCATAGCACCCACAACAGAAACCATTATGTGTTGATCAGATGGTTTAAGATTAACCCAGGTAAAATACTTTAAGTTTTTATTTATTACGATTTTAGACAAAAACTGGATTGCACCCTTAACGAGCTTGCATCAAATTACTATTTCAATCTCAACAGAGATAAGAAGTTTGGAAAGGAAAATGAATATCTAGGCGTTTACAGGGCTTATGACCTGTCACGTGTAACCCAGCTAATGAGAGATCATAAACCCTATAAGCGTTAATGCTTTTTTTTTTTTTTTGATGTTACCAGAATACTAGATTTTATTTTTTTCCCTTATCAGCACCCAACAGTGCAAACGGCAAGTTTATTGATTGATTTCTAATATTATTTGTTTATTATAGGGTACATAAACCAATTTAGGAGGTTCACATCTAACGAAGTGACTAACTATGGCGTGCTTTATGACTACGACAGTGTTCTTCACTATTCACAATACGCCTTCAGTTTTGATGGAAGCAAGACCATAATTCCAATTTGGGTATAATATATTACTACTACTACTTCCCCTTATCCACATCCAATGTTCCAAAGGCACTTCAATAGTGCAGCGAACCACAATCATTTGTTACAAGAAGGCAAGATGATCAGTCTTGTGCATCAGTCCAAGTTATCACTTGAAATATTTTCATGCGAAAATTACATTCAAATAAATATTTCATGATAACACCCACCGGGAGTCGAATCCCGTTACCTCCTCATGCATTAGCCCAATACGCCATCTACTAGACCACAAGGTGGATCATTTCATCTAAGGTATGTCGAAATTGAACATATTAACTAACTAACTAACTAACCATCACGCCATTTCCCCGTAGGGGTAGGCAGAGAGGATAGAACGCCATACCACTCTGTCCTGACAGACTTCCTTTACTTCCTCTTATTCATACATCTTCTCATGCACATACGCCGATTATTCCGACTTTTCACATGACCACTTTCAAGTACTTGACGTACTTGGTCAAACCATGTCTTTCTCGGCCTTTCGTGACTTCTACATCCAGGCACACTTGCATTTAAACTTCTTTTAGCCGTTCTTTCATCACTCATTCGCTCCACATGACCAAACCATCGTAAAAGCCCTTTCTTAATTTTGTCGATAATGCTTATCTCAGCCTTGCACTCTGCTCTAATTTCGGCATTTGTACACCTATCATACATAGTCTTACCACACATTCGCCTGAGAGATCGCATTTCAACAGCATTCAGTCTCCTCTCATCCTTCTTTTTCCAACACCACGCTTCACTACCATACATAAGGGTTGGTACCAGAACTCCGTTGTGTACTGCCAATTTTGCTTCATTCGATAAGTTCTTATTTGCCACTATCGATTTCAAGGCACCATTAACTCTGTTTCCGGCACTAACCCTTCTCTCAATGTCCTTATCCACATTTCCGTCTCTTGTAAACATACTTCTCAAATATGCAAATTCTTCAACCTGCTTCAATCTGTCTCTATTTACTATAATATTACATTCGGCCATATTCACATTTCTTTCAAAAACCATCACATTACTTATTGATTCATTTTATTTTATACAGCTTATAACTGAGAAAAAAAGCACACAGAAGGAAATCTTTAGAAGGAAAAGTTCTCTTAAATTATTAACAGTACATAAACAGTCAAAGAATTATAAAAAATCAAATCCAAATAAGCCACGAGGTATAAAGATAGAGTTTTTAGATGCCAAATGGCCCAGGATACTTTTTAACAGAAAACACCTTAAAAACGATATCAAGACTTGACATTAATGCAACGTAAACAGCTATAAGATTTTCAAAATGAATAGGACAATGGCGAAACTGATATCAGATAATATTATCGACCCCTCTATTATTCACCTAAGGGCGTTTGTCCCTCTTCCTCTCGCACTTTTCCCCGTATGAGAGGGAGAGAGTCCGAAGTTTGACAGTAGTCATACTAGCCTCCGGCAGGGGAAATTCCCAGAAGATCATAGATTTCTCATCGATTACGATAGGCGCACGGCTTTTACCCGTGCTATTACCTCGGGAGACCGTTACCTTCGACCGGTAGAAAATTTGGCTTCTTTTGAAGCGGATTCAGGCGTTTTTTTTTCCGTAAATGGCCATTCTTCATACAAACGATTTTTGCTTTTTTTTTCAAAAAGCGCGACTCGATTCCGACTTTTCTCGCGATGAGTTTTTGCGGCCGCTTTGTATCGTCCTTTTGAGCGTAATATCATCAGCCGAAATGCCTTTTTAATGGACATATTGGCGTTTGTATTTTCGGGCATTTTTTCTCCATACTAGGTCTCCCGATTCGACACGAGAGTCGTCCCGATCGAAAAAACCACTACAGAGACGTAGTTTATGCTATAAATCGAGACTAGACTAAATTAATTTGTAGTTCGCGGGTACTATAAAAACAGCTCTAGCTGTAAAATTTGCAAATTAATTAAGATATTCTTTTGCGAATTTATTACTATGAGATTCTCCATAGTAACTTTTTTTGCTCTCTCCTGACCTTAAAAATGCCTCAACGTTACATGTTTTTCAATTTTTACGTAAAACTTATAAATATAATATAGATTCGCGTATTTTTTAAATATATAAAAGCTCTTTCGATCAGATATCAGCTAAAATACATTCCCCATAGTTAACTGTATGGGATTTTCTTTTTTAAACGCTGAACATATTTTTCATTACGAAAACCTAAATTTCGGGTCTAATCGCTAAAGGGCGCGGAAATCTAACCGTCTCTGTAAAAAAAATTGACACCGATGTTAATTTTTTATATAAATTATCAATTACAAAATGTTTTTTCCAAAGCGGACGTGTGAGCGAGGGGCACCATTTTTTTGCTTTTTCAATTGGTAAGAGCGAGACGAAAGATGTCCGTCAAAATATGATGTGTTACGATTGCATTAAAAAATAATACAAATGCCTGCCAAGAATAAAAGTACCTACTTTATTTCTATACAATTTTGTCTGTGTATTTATAATGATTATTGGTTCGCCTAATGTCGGAATAAAAATGTGTTACCATTACGTAGAAAATAATATTAAAACCTGCCTCAAATAAAAGTACCTATTTATATTTCCATATAGATTTCGTCTGACTGACAAATAATTATTAGTTTGCTTTCAAACAAAAATTTTTTTGGCAAATTTATCTGAAGACAAAATGTTTTTGACAGCTGGACATTTCATTATTATTTTTAACTATTTACACCCTGATTCCAACTATTACAAGATAAATCCGTATTGTAATTCAGTGCAGCGAAAAAAAAGAAATTATTATTACCTTTTAACAAATTTTTATATGGAAAATCTTTAAGGTTGCGTCAGACATTAAATCAAATTATTGACATTGGACCAAAAACGTTTTCTTTTTCATATGAAGTTCTTACCTTAATTTGTATGGAATAAAATTTTATAAAGTTGATTATACTCGGCTATTTATATATTTTAGGCTGCGTTCCGTAGACAATTTAAAAAAAAATTATTTGAGCTTAAGAAACTATTGTTTAAAATTTAGAGCATATGGGCTCTGCATAATTACTCAAAAAGCTCTTTTTATCTTTAGAATACCAAATGACTTCTCATTTTTTAAATTTAATAATCATCACCACCATTCCACAAATGCTTCCCATGTAGAGCATATGAATTCAAAAAAATACGAGATGGCTGATGTAACTTTTTTGATAATATAAACAGGGTATCATTTCTAAGGTTATTAGGGGTTATGGTTTCGGATTTTTTGTATATTTTTAAATCCAAGACGGCCGATGCATTAAAAAAATGAACATGGGTATCATCAGGGGCCCTGATTTCGAATTTTATTTTGATATCCAACATAAAACCATTAGGTATAAGAGGGAGAAGGAATCCTGACAAGCTAGCCTCCGGCAGGAAAACTCCCCTATAATGTCGATCTCTCATCGGTCTGTGGCTCTGCGGGTCTATAGAGCGTGCCCGTATCATTTTCAAAGTTATTGGGGTTTCTGAGGGTTTCGGATTTTTTAACAAGAATAAATAAATAAAAATAATAAAAAATGAATGAATTAATTAATTTAATTTTTTTTGCACTTTTTTTTAAAAACATGGGTATCATTTTTGGGGTTATTAGGGGTCCTAATTTCGAATTTAGCATTTATTTTAAAGTCCAACATGGCAGACGCAACATTTTTTCGCGCATGTGACAATTTTTTAATTTAAATTGAATAAGTTCTATTACCAAGTACCACCGTTACAAGACAAGAGACCCATGTTTATAAATAAATTAATAACGTCACGAATTGTTCAAACTTGAAACACGAGTAAATCGCTATCAAATGTCTAAAGTCTAAACGCAATTCTACATGTCCAGATATTATGTAAAATATTTATCTTTCTGCTAAGGATTTCATAATTTTAAAAAACACGGCGCGCGATTCAAATCTATTGACCATAAAAAAAAACGCGATTCACCAAAAACTAACTTTTTGATGTAACAACGTTTAGTTATTGGATTGCCGAAATGCCTTTTTTATGTGTTTCAATTTTTTTTTAGTTATTTCCCTACGAGGGCCACCAAAGCACTTCCATTAACTTAATTAATTTCTACAAACTATGATTGTATTTTTATTGTATAAAGACATTTAATAATTATAAACTGTTGATTATATTCTAAATGTATTTCTAAAAATGCAGCTCCCCCACTCTTCAAGTCTACTTGAAGAGAGCCGTACGCTCGTTGCTATTAAATACCTACGTGAAAAATAATAGAAAAATAGTGACATTTTCCAGTTGAATTAAGTTTATACTATTCAAATGTAAGGGGATTGAAGAGTAAGCTGAAGGATCTTAAGACAAACCTCCCAAATCAATAAAACTACTCATATTTTACAGTGAATAGAACAATTTTTAAAGTCATTTTTTTCTTCCAGCCAACAACTGCAGACATTGGACAGCGTGATCGTTTGAGCGCTGGAGACGTTAAAAAACTCAATCGATTGTACTCATGCTCCGGATTGAGGACTTAGGTATAGTAAAATGACTGTGAAATAAAGAATTGACACAGTATCTAATTGTTTGTTTTTCTTCTAAATTTCTAGATATAAAAACCTATTTTACGAGCGTTACATTTGGCTTATTCTAATAAATATAGAACGACTCGTCAATGTCTACCCGGTTTCGATACATAACCCGTCTCTTAATAGGACGAAAACAACTAAACCAACATACGATTTTAAATCATTTAATTTATTGTATACATGTTTACCGAAAAGGCAAAAATATAAACCACAGTCGTTAGCATTTCATATAAATTTAAAAAAACAGATGTCATGAATACCAAGAAGCCATTTTGCTAAGAACTGTCAAAATGCCGCTTAAGTTCCTCTGGTCCTCAGGACCTCAATAATAAATACAGAAACCTTTTGATAAAGAACAAAATTTGACAAATGTGCAGAAAAAATACAAAAGACTGGACCGTGTTGCTGAGATAATATTCTAGGAGGAGAGATATGCAACTAAGCAATATATATAATATAATCTCAAGTCGATTGATCGAGTCAAGGTGCGGAGGGAAAGTAGTAGCATTTCTCCTTTTTGTGTTGTTTTTTGTGATTATCCGTGCTGTGTTTTTACTCCCTTTCTGACGTTTCGGCCACCGTTGCAGGCGCCATCTTCAGGGTGAAGTATGTGTGATGTAAACTGTAGTGTGTTTATGTACTTGGAATTTGTAGGTACCGTGTCGAAGTCGGCAGTAGGTTTTTGGGTGTGTTTATGCAAACACGGATAATCCCAAAAAACAACACAAATAGAATTATCAACGACCGTGAAAATCTACGCACATATTTAGTAGCATTACCCTTGTATAACCCTTTTCTATGTACTCGCTAATATTTCCTCTGTAAGCCGTGGCGAACGCGTTTCACTCTTCATATTCAACTTATTTTGACCAATCGGTTGAGAGCCGTCAGTTAATTATTAGGCTGACTGGGGATAGCCTCTCTTTTGAGCGTGTTATTTTTCACTGGATACTCAAACTACTGGGAGTATTCCGAGGGCATTCACAGTAACAAAAACAAAATCCATGCTGATCCAGTTAACTCATAAACGGAAAAATAAAATTGAAATAACGGGCCACGACTGCAAATGCCTCCACCAAAAGAAGTCACCATGCGATTGCCAAAGCATAGAAATGGTTTAAAAAAATACGTACTTAGGCCTTATTATTGATAAAAACCTAAACTGGAACCTGCAGGTAGAAAGTGTATGCCAAAAATTAAAAGCAATACTAATTGAATTTAACCACTTAAGATGCTGTGGTCCACAGGCCACACTGTACTGTTTGTACTATGCGTTGGCAGAATCGATTATTTCATACGGTGTGAGCTGTTACGGGCTAACTTTTAAAACATACATAAATAGGATCGAAGATTTACAAGTACGATTCGTAAAAATGTTATCGAATAAACAAAACTTGTTACTTTACAAAGATAACCATAAAAATCTAATCCGAAAGTGTGGGTGTTTTATCAGTACAAAGTATGTTGTATTATCAACTTATAACAGAAGAACTCCTCAAAGTTACACACAAAAAACAAATCCGTCATTTTATTTTATTTTAAACCACCTCAACAGGCCAGGAGGCCCAATTACAGAGGGGAACAATGTCACAAACACCCAGGCTTGAGAAAAATCACTTTTGATTTTATGAGTTCTCACCGGGAATCGAACCCGGAACCTCCGTATCGTGAGTCCAGCGTCTTAGCCATTACGCTACGGAGGCCGCCATGCATATGGAACGCGGCGAAAAATAAAAGGTAAATATATAGAGAAGAGAGCGCGAAATGTGTACGGAGACAAGACGGCATGCATAATCCCACGTATCTTAAACAAACTTCCCGAAGAAAAAATACTAGATGAAGAGAAAAAAAAGAAGACGAAAGAAGTGTTAAAAAAATATCTAGTTAACCTTATTTTTCAAATTTTTTATAATTATGTATAATATATATATTATATATGTATTCATTTATGTAATAGAGAGCGAATCCCTGCTTTAAAACTGTTTAGCAGTTTAGCGGGAATTTAACTTTATATATATGTACAAACAAATAAATTTAAAAAAAGTTTAGCTTGAGCGTGGTTATTGCGATGTGATGTGTGATCACGATATGTTGTCATGCCGCCCGCGCCGTAAATGTGGATGCCATGGGCGCGTCCTGGTGCTCCGATCTCATCTGCTACGACAACATCAAGGTGCGTCACAGGTGAACCCTCGTAGAGGAGCGTGAAAATGTCCTTAAATTCTCGGCGGGATCACTGGAATGCCCTTCAGAAGCACTTGTTTTGTTGCCGTCCACGTGTTTGTTACTGTCCCATTTCGCGCGGTCTAAATTGTTATCGTCGTGAATTGTTATCACGGTTGTATTCACGTCGTGTCGTTATCGCAGATATATTCACGTCACGACTCGTACTCACGGTTGTATTGACATCGCGACTCAGTTTTGCAGTTGACTCCTGTTCCTGTCGCGACTCGGCGGCGCCGGCGTCGTGATTATGCTCCCGACGCAACGCGACGTTGCTCGGCACTCGCGAATCTGCCTTCATCACGGTCACTCGTAGTTTTACGGTGCGCGTAGCTGGTGACACATGTCAATTTCTTCCTGGCTGCTAGAAGAACTTCGCGATCTCGGCGATCCGAGTCTTGGAGAGTCTTGTGGTGAGTGGCAAGGCATCGGCTTATGCTGCACACTCGAACCTTTTTATAATTTTGCACACAAAACGCACAGTCCAGGCACGTGAAACTCAAATAGTTTTCCTTGATCGTACGCCATCTTTGGTTCACAGTGAGATTGAGGTAGTCTTTGCACGATTTGCACCATTACACATTAGGGTGGTCCAAAAATGTTAAATTTACCCTACACCTCAGGGCACCCGCTAAGTTTTTTACTTTAGTTGATAGTAGTTAAGTGCTAAAATTTCAATGTCCTAGGTGGAATAAAAGGCTATGCTCAACGTCTCCAAGGTTTTAAAAATTTTTGTAATTTTCCAATATTAAAAAAAAAAAAAAAGATTTTATTGAGAAAGAAATAACAAGAAAAATGTGTTGAAGAGTTGAAAAAATTAGAACTATCAATGGTTGTTTGTGAGGAGTGCTTTTATTCAAGTGATTATTTTGGACTTTTTGTGAAAATATGGCTTTGTCATCTACTATAACACGTCAAGCGGACTCTATATTCTTGATAGGTGTCAAAGATTTAGAACCAATATCTAGATTTGATTAGTTACCATTCATCATCAATATTATACTATGAAATAAACTAATTTACTACTTCCCAGGTAGTTGTACTTAATTTAAAAACAACCCTCGAAATGCCAGAGATTTTTTCATATTTTTTCTTAATATTACATACCTTTGAGCACTGTATTCCAATTAGAATATTAGCTGCAAACTTTACCTGAATACTTGTTTTACCACTGATAAAAAAATTGCGGGTGCACATGTAAACTAGTTTTGAATTTTTTAATGTAAAATATGGGCCACACTATTACTCATTACACACGCGATCTCGGCTCTCGGCGGCCGAGCTGGTGATAGTAATGGTGGCGGCGTAGATTTGGACGTTGTGAAGGCGCTGTTGGCGTTATGGTTTTCACGTTCGTTAGCGTTTTTGACGTTGTGAGCGAGCGAGCTAGTTGCTGCATTCATCAAAGTTCATGTGGCCTCGTTTTTGAACCACTCTGCAAATTCCTCACATGCAGAGCGGCAGCTTGCAAGCAAGATCGCTCAGCAGTTCAAGTGTGTTTGGGTTGTCACACCCGTTGGTAGCACGGGGCGTAGAGAGACTCCGGGTGTCAGGGTTAGCCCGTACCGGAGCCCGAGATCTGACTCACTTAACTCTATATATTATACTGTTCATAAGGCCAAACTAGAAGTTCGTCGCTCCATTGACTTAGTCATATAGATAATATGATCGCGGGTTCGATTCCCGACGCGTCAATATATAATTTTTAGTTGAATGATTGAGTTTAGTTGAATGGTTAAGTTGAAAGTTGAGTCAATATACAATATTTAGTTGAATGTGACTTTAAATTAAACTGGCGCTGAAAGTTCACGCTGTGAAATATTCATATAAAAACACGGCATAATAATTAAAAAAAGTATCACCACTTCTTAAAATGATCATTTAAGTAAAGAGCAATAATAATAAATAAATTGTAACATGTATTTTTCCATCTCATAAATAATTCATTAAAATTCTTAACTTATTATCCTTTTTTGCGCTTAACAGGTATACCTTATACGTACGTATAAATGAATAAAAAATTTAAGTACTTTACTTTTCAATAAAACCGTTTTATAATTCTTTGCTAAACAAAAAATTGTGTATTGGTAAACTAACCCAAAAGCATTTACTCCACATTGGGATCAGATATGGAATGTTGATGATAAAAGCAACTTTTGAGGCCTAGCCCGTTTCGGCAAATGAAAATTTGTATAAAATCCATCAAATTACTACTACTTTCCATTTTATCTTAAGTGCATTTTATCTTGATAATTGTATTATATGAAGGTAAGATTAAGAGTCATTTTCTTCAGTACCTACCAGTTCTAGGTATCACACATGAAATATTATTAAGAAAATCACATGTAAATAAATAATTCATTGTGGTCTAGTGGTAGATTCGGGGATTCCGGATTAGAATCTTTAGGTTCGAATCCCACTCCAGCACAACTTGTTTCCTGCTTTCTGACACAGTTATTTCCGACTTTTTGAAAGCAGCCCGAAAAGGAAATATTTGAGTATATCATAAGAACTCAAATGTTTCTTTTTTATAAAAAAAAAATAATATAATATATATATAAAAATTGGCTGGGTTAAGTGGCCACCTTATGTACTACAACATTCCCCATTCCGCCCATCATCTGATAACCATACATATGACAAATTTTGGAACTGACATATTATATTGAACTCGTCCGTATTACCGAAATTTTCTATGCTTGTGTCATCTGTTGAGAAGATTTTTAGCAATCATCTTTATTAGTGGGGAATAATGTGTTAATATTAATGGGGTATGTTGTAGTACATCAAGTGGCCACTTAACCCAGCCAATGACAGGTCATAAGCCCTGTAAACGCTTAGATAACCCACATTCGCTTCCAGAGTTTCTCTGTCTTTGTTGGGATATCAATAATATCTGATATCAGCCCAGCATGGGTATAATCCAGTAATTTGTCTACAAGTATTTGTATACATTCAAAATGTTGTTAAATAATTCATGTTGACCCCCTGCGGGAATCAAACCCGCGACTTCATGCACGGTAGCCAAATGCGCTACCACTATGCTACGAGGCGGACACTTATTTGATATGCAGCGAAAGGGTTATAACATCTGAAAAAACTAAAATAATAATATATATGTAATTGTATTCATCAACGAAACTACCAACGTAATTTCTTTGGCACCAAAAGTAAGTATAAATTCAATAAATATAATGTTCAGATAATCATACGATATTCTGCTTCTAAAAAGGTAAGTAGGTTCAATATAATTATAATATTATTTTTATTTCTTGAAATAGTGTACATTGTATACAAATATAAAATGTACTCTAAGCATTATATTCATATTTTTTATATATATGTACAGTACACTGTACAGTGCTAGGTGTCCCTTATTTTTCAACTTGATTGTTGTTTTTTTAAATTTGAAAAACTTTGAGTCCTCGTCGGCACAAGTTAAAATCATTGTACACATATGAAATTTCGTATCTGAATAGGCCATAGTAATTGCAAAAAAGATAGAGGGTATGCGTTTTCAAAATCTAAAAAAAAAAAATTGGTTATAATATATAAGGGACACCTACTAAGGTGTCCCTTATTTTTCAACTTGATTATTATTTAATGCATAGGACCTGCTTTCTTTTGCATTGCTATAAAACACTTGTTCAGAAAATTTCAGTTCATTTGGAGTACAGTAACCCGTGCCGACTTGCATCGGAACATGTTCATACAACATGAAGTGAATTTCTCTAATTTTGAAAAACTTTGAGGCCTCATCGGCACGAGTTTATAATCATTGTACACATTTGATATTTCGTATCTGAATAGGCCATAGTGATTGCAAAAAAGATAGAAGGTATGCGTTTTCAAAATCGAAAAAGAAAACTTTTTGGTCCTATTAGGGACACCTAATGTACACTAATAAGCACACTAAACATTACACATACACCTTAACTTAATTTTTTAATTAAGATTTTTTTTTTCGTATATATTTCTTCCGAGCTCCTAAAAGCATTTTACTGCCTTAAATAAGACCGGATTCTGGGACATACTTTTTTTTCTAAATGGTAATCTTTATTTTTCTAAATGGTAATCTTATTTTTTCTTTGTTTCTTGTATTGTGCCCGTGTTGATTTTGATTGTCGTAAAAAAAATTCTCCAAAATTCTGAGTTCTTATTAGAGTTTAAATGAGAAAACAAATAGAATTGTATTATAGAATACTCGTTGCTTATACGACATTTATTATTTGAGTTCAAATCGTGATAAATACATTATTACTTAGCATATTATCATAATATTAATAGGATGGAGTTTGCCCTGTAGTATTTTACATAAATTGTTTTTTTTAACTAAATAATTAAATAAATTCATGTCATTTTCTGTGTTCTACTGTATAAATATGTTTGTTTGCCTTGTAGCATAGAGGTAGCGCATTTGGCTTTCGCGCATAAGGTCGCGGGTTCGATTCCCATAGGGGGTTAACATGCAATATTTATTTATTTATATTTTAATGTTATACACACAGTGCTATGTTTGGTACAAATTAACAAAGAATTCTCAAATTGAGGTAACATATAAAACATAACACCAATTACGTGGTCAAATTTCTAAAGACGTGAAGTGAGCAAACAGTGGTTATGAGTTGTTGTATGTGTGTGGAGTGTGGTGTATGTGTTGGGAAATCTGAATATTTAAACGCAGGAGACGATAAGTGAAGAGAAAGAGGATACCGCCGTCCCGGCAGACCGTTGATGACCATCCTACGGGTGTGTTCGGCGGAGCTGATGAAATATAATATAAATATGAAAATCACATGTAAATAAATATTTCATGTTGACTTCCTCCGGGAATCGAATCCGCGACCTCATGTGCGATAGCCAAATGCGCTACCACTACGCTACGAGGGACAGACAACGCAAACTAGTAATATTTTATTTTTTTTAGGATTTAAGATGTTTTTCATGATTTACATAATGCTGTTTGGAGTTTCTTACGCCCAAGCGGGTGTCTCTTAAATTGGTTTAACAATGTGCCATCAACTACCTACACACCATCAGGGGACCCAAAGGAATTGAAGAGGTATCTGGAAAATTCTGTCAATGGAAAATATAAACGTAAGTCAAACAGTCAACCTTAATTTTTTTAGGGTTACATTCTTTATATGCTGGACGTAATTTACTTACTCGTAATTTTTAACGCTTTTGTTTCTAGATATTGGTAAAATACCTAATCGTTACGTCTAAAGCTGGGTATTTTTTCTTTAGTACCTATTTATGAAAAACGTAAAATTCTGAGTTATAAATCTAGAGAAAAAAATGGCTTTTTTTTTTCGAGAAACTTTTATCTAAATATTTGCAACCAATCAATGCGTTTTTTTTTTTCAAATAATCACACAAACAATATTTTTCATATTATTACCTGATAATTCCTTTTTTTTAATTATTAAATTTAAATGAATATAAATACTTGTCGACAAATTACTGGATTATACCCATGCTGGGCTGATATCAGATATTATTGAAATCCGATTACAGATATTATAGATTATAGGCGGAATGGGGAATGTTGTAGTCACCTAATGCCACTTAACCCAGCCAATGACAGGTCATAAGCCCTTTAAACGCCTAGGTAACCCACATTCGTTTCCAGAGTTTCTCTGTCTCTGTTGGGATATCAATAATATCTGAAATTTCTTTAATTTACAAATATTATTCAGGTATTCTATATTCACTTACGAATGAAGCGATGATTTAAAATGCAATACATTTTTATGTTTTTATTTAACACTTGGTTAGTTTATCGTTGTTGACTGAAGAGGCGTTAGTAGTCATAATTACGATAGGTATTTCGTTAAAATCTCGAGATATGTATCCAATCGTTAAGCTCAGTGGATAGAGAAGCTGACTGGTGATCAGAAAGACCCATGTTCGAATCCTGGAGCGAACGATTATTTTTTTTTCAAGTGATTTGATAAATGCACATAAAAGCAATTGTGATTTTTTCTATCTTTCGCTTAATGTGCTCTTTAATTTATTTTAATCATTATCATAATCATACCATATCCGCACCCTTTGTGGAGCATATGGATTCCACAAACTGCCTCCAAGCCAGGTCAGGTCTACGTCCCGCACCTCTGCTATTATTGTTATTACTGAAGCAAACTGCTGACGATTTCTCAACAACGGACGTCAAGGAGTCAAGAACTTGATGCCTTGTAAAATAAGCAAGCATTGTTAAGGCTCTCGGGAGGCATACGTAGCATATTATAGCAGTCAAAGCGCCTTCGCTGGATGACAGTAGATACCGAGGGCTTCTGCGTTCGTTGCCTCACATCTGTGTTCCTTACTAAGTCAAACCACTGCACACCTAATATTCTTCATTGACGCCTCCTCAAAACTCAGAAGCCTGCTATTTTGGGCCCTGGCCTGCTGTTTAAATTAAAGTTCTCGTTTATTTTTAGCTCCGCTGAACAAGTTTTTGGCTGAGAAACAGAACATTTGGGAGAGAAGCGGAAAGTTCGAGGGTGATATCGTGTTATCTCCTGAACAGATTAATGACATGGTGACCTCTTCTGATAATTTAGTACAAAGGAACGCCATGATAGCCCCTACAAGACTTTGGCCCTCCAAAACTGTGTATTACACCATGAGCTCTCTATTTAGTAAGTACCTACTTTTGTAATAGTATTTAGCACAATCATAATTATTACTTATTATTAGTAGCAATGCACTACCTTAATAAATAGTTATACCAATAGTTAGGAAACGGAAATGAAATAAAACTGATATTTCTAAAATGAACCTTACTTTTTTGATTTTTTAATAGATTTTTAATAATTTTTTTGTCAGAATAAATCGATTACAAAACTTTAATTTATTATTAACATTTTCTAGAGACATAAAAATAAAAGTTAAATAATACCTAACTAAAAAAAAAAATCAAAAAATTAAAAAAGGTTAAAAAAACAGGTTTCGAAAACAAAATATTTGATCTCCACAGGATTTAATGCTGAATTTGTTTTTGGGGGGTAAACTTTTTTTCGTTTTTAGCTCCGGCGCAGGTGACAGCTATAACGGCAGCCATATGACCAGTATTTCAGCTGTTTCTTGCGTAAAGTTTGCTAAAAGGACCATTGGAATTTCTAACTATGTCAACTTTAAAGTAAGTTTAAAAAAATATAATACTTTTTTTTCACCTTTTTTCGTTGTATTATTAGAATGCCAGGAATCATCGATGTATTATCTATGCATAAGCGGGAAACCAATGAATCTACATCATATTTGGAGTCAATTTTGTAGAAAAAAACTTTTTGATTTGATCCATAGTTTTCGTGAAAATTGATTAAGAAGTTAATTTTATATTCGATTTTTTTTTTTATTGTAATTCAAATTAATACTTTTCATAAAGAAAGCAAAGTAAAAAACCGCATTTTAATAACAATTTGTGCTATTTCACTTAATCTACGGTACTTAAGAAAGCTTTTATGAGAAGAAAAAAAAATTCCAAGCTAGAATCAAAAGTCATATTAGACATTCGATTCCAAATATAACGTAGATTCACCTGTTTTCGGGTTGTACTACGAGTTTTGTTACACCATGTATGTAGATACAGGTCGGTACGAGGTCGATACAAGCGTTTAACAACCTTATTTTGACGGAACTATGGAATTACATCGATACAAGGTCGACAAACGCTCATATCGACCAAGTGCAAATTTATAAAAGAAAATTCTAAAGTTATTCCTTTTTAGGGAAACAGTCCTGGATGTTTCTCCGCCGTTGGAATGAACGGAGGAGTCCAGGACATCAATTATGAAGCTGGATGCTTCGTCCACGGGATCTTGATCCACGAAATCCTGCACGCTCTTGGCTTCTTCCACATGCAGAGCACCCATAACAGAGACACCTATGTGAGGATCAACTGGGCCAAGATTCAGACATGTATTTAGTCAATTAATTAATTTATCTATTTAATGCCTATAACGGGATAAAGTTTAATATGGTAATAATGGTTTAGGCTTGCAAAACTTACAAAATATGTTCAGCTAACTCGGTTAAAAAATGCCGTGCCGTGCTCTTCTTCCATGGTTGCCATGTCTTCAAGGCAGGGCTCAAAATAGCAGACTTTTTAGGTTCGAGACTTAGTGTCTCAGAAAAGTACTGGGTATTGCGTAGACTTGAACCTGACTTTTGGGAGGTCATGCGGTAGCTGGCTGCCCATCGCTTGGCTAGGAGACAGTTTGTGGAATCCATACGCTCCATGTAAAAAGCGTATATGGAATGATGCTGATGAATATAAAATTAATGGACCAAAATCTGAGTATTCAGTCTTATTACATATATGTACATATAATTACATAGAAATAGAATATATGAGCTTTATTTATTTATTTAATTAATTAATTTATATTTTAATGTTGTGCACACAGTGCTATGTTTGGTGCAATGAGCTAAGAATTTTCAATTTGAGGTAATATATACAACATAACACCAATTACGTGGACAACACAATGTACAAGACAAATTTCTGAAGACGTGAAGTGAGCAAACAATAGTATTCAAAGTGGTCATATTATGTCATGTGTATGTTGTGTTGTGGTATGTGTGTGGAGTGTGGTGTATGCATATAAAGTGGGCTCTACTCTATTAGGTCGAGATGATTCTGGCCTCTCGGAACGACAAACATGTCCAACGCACTTTATGCGACTGGCTCAAACTGTGTTTGTGATAAGGGGTAGCTGGGTTATGAAACGTATTACTTGATTGCTTCTGTGCCTCCACGTTCTCGCTTCCATATGCTTGATGCCAGAATCGTTCCACGTACTGGATTGTATATTATTAACATAACTTAATTGGGTGCTAATTAGGTTTTTGTTTTTAGTTGCTGTTAATGACTTCAATAAGTTGACGTCTACTCAGACTAACAACTATGATGTTGCTTACGACTATGGCAGCGTAATGCACTATTCCGAGTAACGCATTTAGCAACGATGGAAACAAGACTATCACTCCATTGAAGGTAAGTTTACGTCTGCTCGGACTAAGCATGATGTTGCTCACGACTATGGTAAATACAATGAAACAACGTATTTAGCAATGATGGAAGCAAGGGTATGGACTAACAACTATAACATATTATGATGTTGCTTAAGACTATGACTTGATGATGCCTACGGCTATGACAGATTTATGCATCTATTCACAGTTTGTATTGATGACAATGCCATACAACTCTGTCCTGGCACAATTATTTCGCTTCCTCCACATTCATACACCTTCTCATGCATGCACGTCGATAATTCGATGTTCCACGTGCCCATTTTCAGGTATTTGTTGTACTTGATCATGCCATGTCTTTCTCGGCCTTCCTCAACTTCTATACCTAGGTACACTGGCATCATATATCATTTTGTCCCTTTTTCAGCATTCATTCTGTCCACATAACCGAACGAATAGTAAAAGACCTTTCTAATTTAATTAATTTAACATTTTAAATTTTATTTCGTCGATAATGCTTATCCTTTCCACCTTGCATTCCGCTCTAATTTATAGACTGGAATATACTTGAAATTTGAATATGGAATCGAATTTTTTTTTCTAAAACATATTTCCTTATTTGATTTTTTTTTCCATATCACATATGAGGGTACTATTTGCAAACCTGGCATTGGCATCTAAACTTTTATAGATTTGATGTGAGATTGAAAATTGCATCTTCTGTGCTACAGTTAGGTTTCTAAAACCAAACTGGTTTTTTGACAGAAGGAAATTCATTTCTAAAAAATCCATTACTCGTTTTTTTATACACTTCTCAAGTATTTTAGCTAGTTGTGAGATTAAGGCAATAGGTCTATAATTATCATTTTTTTTTAAGGAGCCTGATTTATGAATTGGAACAATATTTGAAATTTTAAATTTATCTGGAAATATTCCTTTTGTAATACAGTTATTAAAAATATAAGTTAATGGTGTTATTACAAATGATTTTATTGATTTAATGGTAACGCTACTTAGTTCGTCTGGGCCATTTAGAAGTATTAATGTTAAGGTCATCTATATATTTAGCAATTTCTGTTTCCATAATAGGTTCAAATCGGGTTAGTTCAGGTATTGTTATTTGGATTATTGTCTGTATAAAATATGAGATATGGTATTATTTAAATTATTTTTTAGCGAAGGATTACTTTCTATCAGTGATGAAGCAATGTCAGTAAAAAAAATCATTAAATTTATTAGCAATTTCCCCGCCATCCGTTATAATTATGTTATCCTCAGTTATTATTTTATCAGGTTTTACATCATGAAACTGCTTTTCTATTTGAAATTTCATTTATTACATTCCATATTTTTTTTGGGATCTGAATTTGAATTTAGCAATAGTTTTGAGTAGTATTCTTTCTTACATTTTTTAATTAGGATATTTAGACAATTCCCGATATATTGTATAGTCCTTACGTCTATTTACGTTTAATAGGTAAATTATTAGATAAACAAAATTTTTCATAGTTTTTATAAATAAAATTTTATGGAGTTTATTTCTATGCTGTATAGATATTATTAGTCCCCGTGTTTATCCAAGGTTTAATCTTTTTATGTTTCCTTTTAGGAAGTGAGATTTGCTGACTACTATTTACAATATGTTTATTAATAGTATCATAAAAAAAATTTAGAGATCGATTTGGGTCATCATCGGAAAAAAACTTGGTTCCATGTTTCAGATTGTAGTAAATTACTCAGAATTTGATGGTCAATTTTAGTCTTACTTTGTATATAATTTTTTGGATGTTATATTATGATTGTTTTTAATTGTACTGTGAGAGTAGAAGGTTAGGGTAATGATCTGTTAAATCAATTTTTAATGTAGCAGTTTTCGGAGTAAAGCTTTGGATACTTTTCAAGAATATATGGTCAAGGCAAGAATTTGAGAGGACATTTGGTCTTGTAGAAGTGTTAATAAGAGATAAGTAGCCTTGACTATAAAGTAGATTCAAGTAGTCATTAGTTGTTTGATTAAGAATGGAATTTAAAATGTTTATATTGATATCTCCTGTTATAAAAGAAAAATCATAATTTTCGCCATTTATTTTATCTATTAACCCCTTTAATTCTGTAATAAATGAATTTATATCCAGAGAAGGGGATCTGTAAATGGCTAGTATTGAAGAATGCATTCTCTTAACTGGGTTTCTGTAAGGATTATTATATCTTGTTCAATTGCAATAGAGTTTAAGAGTATGCAAAATTCATCAAAATTTTTTCTTATACCTCTAATATTAAAATTAATTAAATTAAAATTGGTATGGGTAAAGCAGGAATTTAAGTCTTCGACATTTTCGCATATTTCATTATTTTGATAATTCATAATGATGTTGATTTTAAATTATAGATAAGGTATTATGATCTCGAGCTTCAATGAAGGGGAATATCCTTAGCTTCCTTTACTATTATCACTTGAGAGTCTTGGTCTTTACGTAATATATATTCCCATTTTTTGTCCATATGTATTTGTATCCCAGAGATTTTGTTGCCCTCGCCAGCCAAAGTAGGTTCTTGTTGTAGGAAGTGAGTTTTTCATTAATATATATATTTTCATTAGAGTCAGAGATATTAATTTCTTTAGGAGTTATATTTCTTTTGGATTTTTTATTTTTTATTACTCTTTCTTTCGCCTCTTTTGTAGCAAATTTAACAGTTATGGTTTTTTTTGAAGGATTCATATAACAGTTTGTAATACGGTTTACCAAATCGCCACATTCTAATTTTTCTAGTAGGAGGTTGACAGCCATGTCAGGAGTATCATTTTTTTTTAGGGTTAATCCTTGAATTTCCAAAGAGGTATCTAAATAATTTTGCTCAACTCGGTTTATCATAATTTTGAGTTCTCTGACTTCTTTTTGTGTCTCCTTAAGTTTTATTTCCGTTTTATTTCTTTCTTGTTCGTAATCATCAATTTTCTTAGAAAAAAATTCAATCGATTTATTAATTTCGGTCATTTCATTTTTGATGACCTTCTTTATTTCGGAACTGATTCTTTTCAACAGACTGTCTTCGTTGCCTATCTTTCTCTTGATGTGCTCTTTGATTTATTTTAATAAATATCATAATCATATCATATCCGCACCCTTTTGTGGAGCATATGGATTCCACAAATTGCCTCCAAGCCAGGTCAGGTCTACGTCCCACACCTCTGCTATTATTGTTATTACTGAAGCAAACTGCTGACGATTTCTCAACAGCGGACGTCAAGGAATCAAGAAATTGATACCTTGTAAAATAGGCAAGCATTGTTAAGGCTCTCGGGCATACGTATCATATTATGGCCAGTCAAAGCGCCTTCGCTGGATGACAGTAGATACCGAGGGCTTCTGCGTTCGTTGCCTTACCTCTATGTTCCTTACTAAGTCAAACCACCGCACACCTAATATTCTTCTAAGACGCCTATTTCTCAAAACTCAGAAGCCTGCTATTTTGGGCCCTGGCCTGCTGTTTAAATCAAAGTTCTCGTTTATTTTCAGCTCCACTGAACAAGTTTTTGGCTGAGAAACAGAACATTTGGGAGAGAAGCGGAAAGTTTGAGGGTGATATCGTGTTATCTCCTGAACAGATTAATGACATGGTGTCCTCATCTGATAACTTAGTACAAAGGAACGCCATGATAGCCCCTACAAGACTTTGGCCCTCCAAAACTGTGTATTACACCATGAGCTCTCTATTTAGTAAGTACCTACTTTTGTAATAGTATTTAGCACAATCATAATTATTACTTATTATTAGTAGCAATGTACTACCTTATAAATACTTATACCAATATAGTTAGGAAACGGAAATGAAATAAAACTGATATTTCTAAAATCTTAATTTAAAATTTATTTTAATGTAATGAACTTTACTTTTTTGATGTTTTAATAGATTTTTAATAAATTATTTGTCAGAATAAATCGATTACAGAACTTCAATTATTATCAATATTTTCTAGAGCTATGAAAATAAAAGTTAAATAATACCTACCTAAAAAAAAAATAAAAAAATTCAAAAAGGTTAAAAAACAGGTTTCGTATAAAACGAAAACAAAATATTTGATCTCCACAGGATTTAATTTGGAGAGATTTCTACATAGGTCTGAAAGGGCTAACTGATTTTGTTTTTGGGGGTAAACTTTTTTTTGGTTTTTAGCTCCGGCGCAGGTGACAGCTATAACGGCAGCCATGACCAGTATTTCATCTGTTTCTTGCGTAAAGTTTGCTAAAAGGACCATTGGAATTTCTAACTATGTCAACTTTAAAGTAAGTTTAAAAAATATAAGACTTGGCACCTTTTTTCGTTGTATTATTTAGCTGGGTAGGAATCATCGATGTTTTATCTATACATAAACACCGTGTAGCAAAATTCGACGTACAAGCGGGAAACCAAAGAATCTACATCATATTTGGAGTCGATTTTGTAGAAAAAACTTTTTGATTTGATCCATAGTTTTTCGTGAAAAATTGATTAAGAAGTTAATTTTATATTCGAATTTTTTTTGCAAATTGTATTCAAATTAATACTTTTCATAAAGAAAACAAAGTAAAAAACCGCATTTTAATAACAATTTGTGCTATTTCACTTAATCTACGGTATTTAAGAAAGCTTTTATGAGAAGAAAAAAAAATTCCAAGCTAGAATCAAAAGTCATATATTTGACATTCGATTCCAAATATAACGTAGATTCACCTGTTTTTGGGTTGTACTACGAGTTTTGTTACACCATGTATGTAGATACAGGTCGCTACGAGGTCAATACAAGCGTTTAACAACCTTATTTTGACGATTTTCTAACTATGGAATTACATCGATACAAGGTCGACAAACGCTCATATCGACGTGTATTAATGTGTTGGTGACCAAGTGCAAATTTATAAAGTAAATTCTAAATTTATTCCTTTTTAGGGAAACAGTCCTGGATGTTTCTCCGCCGTTGGAATGAACGGAGGAGTCCAGGACATCAATTATGAAGCTGGATGCTTCGTCCACGGGATCTTGATCCACGAAATCCTGCACGCTCTTGGCTTCTTCCACATGCAGAGCACCCATAACAGAGACACCTATGTGAGGATCAAGGCGAGAGAGCTAAAAATAAAAATAAAAAATAAAAAAATAAAAAAAAAAATAAATATATACAATATAAAAAAATTTATACAACTAAAACAAATTATTAGCATACTCTTGGTATTATGAAGTGAAAAATAATGCAATAAATAGCATTACGTTTTTAAAACAAAGTAATCAAACAATCATCCTTCGTTTGTCAATATGTGCTTTTTATTTTAATACGTAATTTAAGAAATCTGTGGGAACCAAAGTTTTGAAATTTGTGAAGACTGGTTTTTCGGTGTTTTGAGCTATATTTCCAAAGTCATTACGTCAATATGTTGTCTTCTTCTGGGACTGTAGCTTTCTGATTAAAGAATCACGTGTAGAGCCAATCTTTGCTTCAATGTCCAGAAAGTGTGTTTCTAGGGCCAATCTAACTAACATTGTTACACTGGATAGGACAGAAGGGTCGGTAGGAGAAAGGACAGCAATACAAATCTCAAATCTCAGCTTCCCACACTTTAGCCAGAACAAAATAATGTATATTGTTATTATTACTGGCTTACTTCAGATGACCTTTATAGCTCATGAAGAGCTTTGTTGACTATGAAATTTCCACTTGTTTCCATCTTGAGTGGTCTGCTCTCAGCAATCCCTTCGCCCAGCTTATCCAGATCAGCCAACGCATTTTCCATGTAACGCTGTATCGGCCTACTCAGTGGTCTAAAGCCCACTATATACCGGATAGTTTACTATACAGTTTCCTGTGCAGTCTGAAAACTGTCCCGTATAAAAGCTAAAACTGGATGAAAAACTGTGTGCTAGTGTCAGATTCTCACTGTGCCAGAGCACAATCAGAATTCCACACACATTTTTTCACACAGTTTCGGCGCGCGCATCACCCACAGCGATTTCATTTAATTCATTATACCATATCCGCTCCCTATGTGGAGCATATGGAATCCACAAACTGCCTCCAGGCCAAGCGATCGGCCGCCAGCTCCCGCGCATCCTCCCAGGTCAAGTCCACGTCCCGCAGCTCTGACGCAAACTGCCGACGAATGGTCAACAGTGGACGACCAGGACGCCGAGAACCTGATGCCTTGTAAAATAGGCAAGCATGGTTAAGGCTCTCGGGAGGCATACGTAGTATATGGCCTAGCCAGCCGAAACGCCTTCGCCGGGTGACAGTAGATACCAAGGGTTGCTGTGTCCGTTGCCTCACCTCTGTGTTCCTTTACAAAGTCAAACCATTGCACACCTAAAATTCTACTAAGACACCCGCAGCGATTACGACAGTATAATACGTATATAATATTCAATAGTATCGATAATATTACAAATAAACTTTAAAATAAATTTTTACTATGTCGAATATGAATATAATGTTATAAATAATGTAAATAATATGAACTGAAATCCTAGATTGAAATTCAAAATATCGAATAATGACTATTTGACAGATAAGTAATATTGCCAAATTGTAAAATCGGTAGAAGTTCCTAAAGTTATTCATAATATGTTGAATTTATCTGCGCTGCGACATTTATGGCAGTCCGACTGTGAATTCTATGGTGCGACTGTCGCGTTCTGCGCATGCCTACAGACAGTAAAGTGTGCCGTGAAAATGTAAAATTCACACCGCGTAGTTTTTATTGGTCAGAAAACGGTACAAGTAACTGTGTAGTTTTCTGAACAAGAAACTGCACAGTAAACTGTCCCATATAAAGTGGGCTCTACTCTATTAGGTCGAGATAGTTCTGGCCTATATTATCCTATATTATAATATCCCTATCACTGTAAATTTGGGCCAACTCCTTAAGCAGGTTGGGGTGAATGTGTTTATGACAATCTTAGAGCCGAGACAGTGATAGGGGCAATGAAAGCATTTGGTCGCGTATTTAACCTTCTTTTCTTTCGCTTTTTCCAGTTAAAACGGAATCTATTAAATTTCGCGGATTAGCTTAAAAAAATCGGTAGAGTTGTGCTGGACTGAAAAAAGACTCAATAGTCTTTAAAACAGTTTAGGGAAAGGGGGGGGCTTTCACTGTAGTTTTCTGGCCTCTCTGGAACGACAAACATGTCTAACGCACTTTATGCGACTGGCTCAACTGTGCTTGTGATGAGGGGTAGCTGGGTTATGGAACGTACCTTTTGATTGCTTCTGTCCGTTCACGTTCTCGCTTCCATATGCTTTGATGCCAGAATCGTTCCACGTACTGGATTGTATATTATTAACATAACTCAATTGGGTGCTAATTAGGTTTTTGTTTTTAGTTGCTGTTAATGACTTCAATAAATTGACGTCTACTCAGACTAACAACTATGATGTTGCTTACGACTATGGCAGCGTGATGCACTATTCCGAGTACGCATTTAGCAACGATGGAAACAAGACTATCACTCCATTGAAGGTAAGTTTACGTCTGCTCGGACTAAGCATGATGTTGCTAACGACTATGGCAGCGTAATGCACTATTCCGAGTACGCATTTAGCAACGATGGAAACAAGACTATCACTCCATTGAAGGTAAGTTTACGTCTGCTCGGACTAAGCATGATGTTGCTAACGACTATGGCAGCGTAATGCACTATTCCGAGTACGCATTTAGCAACGATGGAAACAAGACTATCACTCCATTGAAGGTAAGTTTACGTCTGCTCGGACTAAGCATGATGTTGCTAACGACTATGGCAGCGTAATTCACTATTCCGAGTACGCATTTAGCAACGATGGAAACAAGACTATCACTCCATTGAAGGTAAGTTTACGTCTGCTCGGACTAAGCATGATGTTGCTAACGACTATGGCAGCGTAATGCACTATTCCGAGTACGCATTTAGCAACGATGGAAACAAGACTATCACTCCATTGAAGGTATGTTTACGTCTGCTCGGACTAAGCATGATGTTGCTCACGACTATGGTAATACAGTGAAACAACGTATTTAGCAATGATGGAAGCAAGGGTATGGACTAACAACTATAACATATTATGATGTTGCTTAAGACTATGACATGATGATGCCTACGGCTATGACAACTATATATTATTATGTATAGCAGATTAATGCATCTATTCACAGTTTGTATTGATGAGAATGCCATACAACTCTGTCCTGGCACAACTATTTCGCTTCCTCCACATTTATACATCTTCTCATGCATGCACGTCGATAATTCGATGTTCCACGTTTCCATTTTCAGGTATTTGTTGTACTTGATCATGCCATGTCTTTCTCGGCCTTCCTCAACTTCTATACCTAGGTACACTGGCATCATATATCATTTTGTCCCCTTTTCAGCATTCATTCTGTCCACATAACCGAACGATAGTAAAAGACCTTTCTAATTTAATTAATTTAACATTTTAAATTTTATTTCGTCGATAATGCTTATCCTTTCCACCTTGCATTCCGCTCTAATTTATAGACTGGAATATACTTGAAATTTGAATATGGAATCGATTTTTTTTTTCTAAAACATATTTTCCTATTTGATTTTTTTTTCCATATCACATATGCTAAAATATGGATTTAATTTTCTTTTCTAGATCACACTTGCCAAAATTGGTCAACGTGACAAAATGAGCCCTGGAGATATCAGAAAACTAAACCTTCTATACTCGTGTCCCGGTTTTGTGGTTGGTTAGATCTTTCTAAATCATTTAAAATTAAATAAAGAACACTATCGTTACCGCATGCATTTAATTTTTTTAAATTTATTATAAACGCACTTTTATTCTTGAATTATCAATCAATATCGAATATTGAGAAACTGTTACTGCTATCCAAGAAAATTGGTAAATCCTTCCTGTATTTGCTTTAATTATTTTTTTTATATTTTTAAATTAATTTGTAATTTATTTAATTGGTAAATCAACCATTTTACAATATTTAACTTTGAATTGGAACATCATCCATTACGTATCTATATTTTACATCTAATTACAGAATTATACTGCTTTTTTTTTTAAATTACACAAGGACACTTAAAATAAAGGTAAAGTATAAAATAAAAAAAATTATAACTCAAATTGTTTTTTATTTTTTTTTATTTGACAAATAAGGTGACCATATTGTGCTTTTATAAATAAATAAATACCTTACAAAACCTGTTTAAAAATTAAAATTGAGTATAATGTTGAAGCTCCTTACTATCCTGTATCCTTGGTAGGTTATTCAATTTTACAACTATTTTATGTTAGGTCAGTTTTGTTACTGTTACAAAAAAAGTGTTTGTTAAAACCAATCACCATCATCATAATACCATATCCGCTTCATATGTGGAGCATATGGATTCCACAAACTGCCCTCAAGGCCAAGCGATCGACCGCGCATCCTCCCAAGTCAAGTCCACGTCCCGCAGCTCTCAAACCACCGCACTACTAATATTCTTCTGATCGTTACATCGTTATTCTCACATCAGTACAACAGATAAAAAGGAAATAAAAAATCAGATGATAATGTAGGAATGAATGAAAGAAAAAAAACAAAATCAAGTAAAATAAAATAAATAATTTAAATAAAACTAAAATAAAAATATTTACACGCCACTCCAGGAGCTCAATCGCAGATAACTATCGACGTAGTTAAAAACGTGCTAACGCTAACCATTTGACCGATCACAATGAACATACGTTCATACCACGTTCGCGTTGCCGAGCACCATAGATGATAATAAATATCGCGGCTAAACGTCAAACCTCAAATCAAGAAAGTCAACGCGCGTGTCGGATTGTTTATTATGTCGACTGCTTTTCTCAATATTTGGCTTGCCGGACGCTGGCTAAATGCAATACGGCACTCGAGAAAGATTGAAAGAAGATATGTGCAAAGAAGATATATCTCGGAAAATGGCTCGCGACTAGATGCGCTCGTTTAATAATCCCGATCGATAACTTTTAACGCGTGTTCCATTGTGATCGCGAAAACGTTAAACATCCATGGTAAGAAATCGTTATCACGTCGCTTATTACCGCGTCGATAGTGATCTGTGATCGAGTTACAGGTGGGGATGATAAACTTCGAAAATTAAAGAGATAATGACAAAATTGAATACCTAATATTGTTAGACAAATTTCCAACAGCGGGCGTTTACGTGGGCGCTATGTAATATGTTATGACTTCATAAATACAAGAAATACCCAGGATAAGTCAGATGCAAAGGCGTCCACTAACCTGAGATTCTTTCCTGGTCTTCTCGTGACTGCGAAGCGGCGGACGAGTTGATAAACCCAATAATTGGAGACGGCGGTGATGGACACTAAACTTGATGGCACACACAGATGACGAGGAAAAACACAAATAAATAGCGAAAAACTTATATAGCGGCGGCGATGACAGAGTGAAGAAGTTGATTCGAGGAGCGTAGCGGCGTTATTCATATGTTGTCGAACCACATTGGAACATGAATACAAAAAAATTAATGGGTACCCACATATTGGCCTAACCTTAGATAATCCTTGCAAAATGAAGTACTTATTCTAGCTTGACCAAATATTAATATTTAAAAAAATATACATGGGGGTAACGAAACTCGATGTACAAGCGGGAAACCGGTGAATCTACGTCATTTTTCGAGTCATTTTTGTAGAATTTTTTTTTTGCTTCACCCATAAGCTTTCGAGAAAATTGAGTGCGAAATTGATTTTTTTAGTCAAATTACTAGTATACATAAATTAAATTAAATAAAAACCGCATTTTAATAAGAATTAGTGCAATTTTACTTAATCTGAGGTACTAATGAAAGCTTTAATGAGAAAAAAAAATTTCAAGCACAGATTAAAAAGTTATATTACACATTCAACTCCAAATATATTGTAGATTCGCCAGTTTTCGAGTTGTACTGTGAGTTTTGTTACTACTCCATTTATTAATATAAAAAATAAAAACAAAAGGACTTAAGGTGGTCGAAAATTCTGAATTTTCGATGCTTCAAGAGTGGGCCATCCCTGTACAGCAGCGAGGCCTAAACCCCCACTTCGGCACCTTATTGTTTTTTCAATGGTTTCTCTCATTGCTAAGTTATCCAATTTTTATTTTAACAAGACATGTTAAGTTAACTAGACAAGGCTATTTCAAAGAAAACTGTCAAAATTTTATTTATTTATTGACGGACAGAGTCCATTATAAACATTATAGATACACGAAATTTTTACAAAGAAAAAAAATTGCAAGGACAGAAATAAACAGCAAAGACAAAGAATAGATTTTTTAAATTAAGTAAAATGCATAAGCTAACTATACAGATTCTTCAGATGATTTATAAAGAAAGACATCCTTACACCAAAATAATCAAGATCTTGATGATCGTTCACCCGCCTGATCATTCTGGATAAAGGTGCCTGTGCGCCATAATTGGTTCTTATGTTTCATTAATTTGTATTTTGCAGTGAAACAAAGACAATTATATCTATCTTCCACTATCTAATACATGTTAATCATTCTGTTTCCCTCTGACAGAAATTAAGACAATAATTGTCTTAATCTGGACTTGACCAGGGACGGAAGAAAACAGCTTATCTATGAAAATTAATATCATTGGTTATAGAGCATTTACATATCAAAACAGCATGTTTTCAAGTAAACTTTTTTGCCAATATACATGATATTTATGTTTATACGTAGTACAAACTTTCTCTGGAAAATGTCTGTGAGATATGTGTGTGAAAGAGACTGTGTGTGAGGTGTGAGGGTGACAGAAGATGTACGAACGTGTTTGTGTATGTAGTATGTCTACCGTGTGCCCGTCATTCCCAGTTAGAGCTCTGAGCAGCGTAGACAGTTAAACCGTGTATTATAATAAACCCGTTAATATTGTCACAGCCGTGTATTACTAAAATCCCCCATACCAATACATCACAATGTCAAAAATCGTCCTCTGCTATTTTTTAGGGCCGAATACTAGTTGATATGTAAGTACATGCCTATTAGGGTCCTTTAAGATTGCAAATCAGTAAAATGAAACAATATAAACATGCAAACGCCGTTTTTATTAGTAATTATTGATATCTTAACAATTGGAGACAGAGAAGCTCTGGAAACGGATATGGATTATCGTTTGCGACCTTATTGATTTCAATGTTAACCAAACTTAACATGTGTACAACAAATTGAGCTTCTTTTTGTCACTAGCACTCATTGCAACACGTTGACCAATAGTGAGAGTAGTTGTCTGAAAAAGAAAATACTTATTTTAGTTACGATTGAATAAAATAAAATAATCGTGAATAAATAACATTTGGAGTGTGTCCAAATACTAGTGAACAAAAACTGGATTTCACCCAAGGCAGGTGTGGATATCAAACACCAAGATGAAGGGGCTTCGATAGCTCAGGATGCGAGCTCGGACTGTAGTAAACTTCGCTGGTGGTTGTAGAATTTTTATTTTAAATGACTAGTGCAAATTTTAATGTAACAATTTGAATGGGGAATGTTATAATACATCAAGTGGCCACATAAACCAGAAAATGACAGGTTTTAAGCTCTGTAAACGCCTGAATTTTCATATTCCCTTCCAAGCCTGATGAGATGACAATTGTAATGAAATAAATAGATCATGAATGTTGTTCGTGAATCGTTTAAGGCGGTTCAAGCATTTGTAGCCACCGTATGTAGTATGGAGAGTAAGCCCATCCTGCTGAGGCTTGTGGAAGGTGTTTCATCTTCTTCAGGTGTTGTCACAGGTTCCATGTACTCAGTGAAAACGGAGATTTCTAACTTTGCTTCTAACTAATTAACTATCACGCCATTTCCCCAAAGCAGAGAGAATCAAGTCCCACACCACTCTCCTAGCATACTTATCTTGTTTCCTCCACATCATACATCTTCTCATGCGCTTTGCTTCTAATGCTTAGAACGTGTCATGATGCATTGTTGTTATTCCTAATATTTCTTAGAATTATAGTTTTTTTATTGTAAGAAATATGATAGAAATCAGAAGTTTTTTACCTTCAAATTGGTCATGGTCTTATTTCCATCGATACTAAACGCATATAGCGAATAGTGCATCACGCTTCCATAGTCGTAAGGCACACCGAGGTTTGACACTTGGGAGGTTGTATACTTTTGGAAATTGTTTACAGCATCTTAAAAAAAAATTTAAACAATAATTCAATTGTAATACATATTAATAAACAAATTAATGTAATATTGAGATTGTGTGCATGTGGGAAGTGATTTCTTTTCATTTTTCAGCTTTCAGAAATGTATAAATTCAGTGTCCCGAATTTAGTAGTGTAACGCGGCGCGTGAAGATCCGAATACTTTCCTACTCTATTACACAGCCTTATCCCGTTCTGCGTTACGAACCAATCCCAGCGGCCGAAAGGAGGAGCCCCAGCGACTCTCCCATTACTTCACCCAAAGGGCCGCGCTAGCTCTATATAAGATCACGCACAACATTCAAGGACACAGTCTACGGCCTCTCAGCCCAGGCAACTAACCAAGTATCAGGAACCTATGGTCCGGCTTTGGCATAGAAACCTGCGCTTCTAACACGGAACCTGTGGTCCTGTAATATAGCAAAGGGGCTTAATGGACAATCGAGGAGCGTGGAACCAGTGGTCCTGCCCGATAATCCAGGCGGCAAAGCGGTACGGAACCAGTGGTCCTACCATTGCTCAACGCCCGGCTCAGCCCAGTACGAGTGATACCAGTCCGATCCGACGGTATCGGAAGACTGAAGGTTTAGTGATATCCCGCGTTTAAATCAATAAATATCTCTAACAGTATACGTGTGCATTATAGTAGTTATTTTAGTACGGTTACCAGTAGGTACGTTAGAAATTTCTTCAAAGGGCGTTAGGAACGGGATTGTTAAGAAAAAAATAATATTGCGTTTTTCAAAATAGTTTTTTTATATTACCTGGTTTAATCTTTGCCCAAATAATCTTCACAAAAGAGTCTCTGTTATGGGTGCTCTGCATGTGGTAGAAGCCAAGAGCGTGCAACAATTCGTGAACTAGGGTCCCGTGGACGAAGCAACCATTTTCATAATTTATAACTTGGGCACCTCCCGTCATCCCGACACTTGAATAGCATCCAGAATTTGCATTCTGAAAGTTTTAAATCGAGGCGGTTTAATATAATCTAAGTTTTTAAAATGATATCGAGGCTTGCTTACATTATGTGCTTTGGTGGCGTCTCTTTTGGCAAATACGGAAAAGGCATATTAGCGTTTTTCTATCATGTGGGAGTATGAAACAGGGTTTCAAGTAAGAAATATAATAATTGAAGATACTTACAGAAATTTGAACATAATTAGTTTGAGTTGTGCGAACAACAAATTTCACACAAGAAGCTGATGCAATAGCATTTATAGCTGCCGTGATCATAGTTTTTTGGCTGGCAGCTAAAAAAAATAACAATACATTTTAAATATAACCAACGACTGTGTTTCATCTCTTGAATATATTAAAAAGCATTAAGATTTTCCTGTTTCCCTATCGACAATTTTTTTAAGTTGTTCAAATCAGTAACATCAAAATTTAAGAGCCAAACGCAACGTTTAGCATTATTGGCTTAATCAATAGAGAGAGTTTAAGATAGGTACCTTGGGCTGACCGAACTGACGGCCAATCGCTTAGCTTGGAGGAAATTTATGCATGCTCCTTATAAATAGTTCGCGGAAATCGATCGACGAAGATGACAACTGTTTGAGTGTTTAATATACGAGTGCTATAAGGTAAACACGATAATTCCAGACTCTCTTATACATAGACCTCATCAAACTCAATACGCCACAGACCAGAAAAGGCAGAACAACGCGTCTGCCAGGCCAATATTAATGTATAATTTCGTAACATAATCATCATTCCCCAATATGTTTCACTTGACAATTATGAAAAGTCCTTTTTTCTTCTTCTTCTTCTTCTTTCGCCACGTTCGCTCCTATGTGGAGCATGTGGACATCACTAGATCCCTTCACCAGCCAGCTCTCTCGCCTCCTTCCACGTCAGGCCTGCATCCATCAGCTCCGCCAAATACATCCGTAGGATGGTCATCGACGGTCTGCCAGGACGGCGGGATCCTGCAGGCGCAAAGAAGAGGCAGCTCGGGTTCAGGCTCTCCCGAGGCATCCGGAGTACATGCCCAAGCCAGGTCCAGCGCCGCATCTTCACGACTCCAGTTATTGGAGGTTGCTGCGTCCGTTCCCTAACTTCAGCGTTGGTTAACGTTTTTCGGTCCATTTCTAAAACTATTGTGTTAATTAATAAAAAAACATTTAAACACTTACTAAATGCACTACTGATGGTGTAATAAAGAGTTTTTTTGGTCCAAAGTTTCGACGTCTGTGTGATGGCATTCCTCATTGTTTCTGCATCATTCACCATATCATTAATCTGGTCTGGAGACAGTACAATATCACCCTCAAACTTCCCGCTCCTCTCCCAGATATTCTGCAGCCTACCCATCTTTTCGTTGATCGGTGCTAAAGACGAACAGACAAAAAACATTTTTTTCAATCAAACGCTTTAATAAACTATATGATAAAATAATAATATCGAATTTAATGTGCTGAACTAATACGTTTATGGATATTTTGCGTATAACTTTTTTTTTTTTTTTTTTTTTTTTAAATTTGAAAAGAAATCTATGCAATCTTATTATATTTGCACATATTTCAATTTGTAAATACTATTTTCAACTGTGACTTGTTTTGGTTAGGATGTGGATAGGGTGCGGCAGGGGACGCATGAAATAGGTCCGCCAGATAGGAATTTTGGCCAGCTTGTTGAGCAGGTTGGGGTGAATGTGTTTATGACAATCTTAGAGCCGAGACAGTGATAGGGGCAATGAAAGCATTTGGTCGCGTATTTAACCGTCTTTTTCTTCGCTTTTTCCACTTAAAACTGAATCTATTAAATTTCGCGGATTAGCTTTAAAAATCGGTAGAGGTACACTGGACTGAAAAAAGACTCAATAGTCTTTAAAACAGTCTAGAGAAAGGGTGGGGCTTTCACTGTAGCTGAACATGTACATGGCTATTATTACTTCAAGATTTCTATCACCAATGGGATGCCTTAATTTTTGTATTCCGTTTTAATGTAGAATAAATGTGGTAGTAAAATAATAACACTAGTACGTTGATAGTAAAGCACGTCAAATTTTAAGGAATAACAGGCCAGATTTGTTTTCTTTATCTTACTTTTCCGCAAAAAATAAGACTTCATTTTATTACTACATTTTTTATGTGCTGCTAACTTGGTCTTGTGGCGGAAGAAATACGTAACGCGGGCGACGCGGAACGAAGCAAGACCTACTGAACTCTGCCGAACGCTATCGAACTCTGCCGAACGCTATCGGACAATGACGAGAGACATTTTAACCTTCATCGTGACTACACGTCGCTTTTGTACAAATTTCTTGCCGCCAAATTGTAGGGCAATCTAAATTCATTTCACACTTTTCCATTTTCATAATTCATGTCAATCTCAGTTTAATTAGTTAAGTTTAGTTAAGTTTTCATTGTATTTCCTTTCGTTAACTTCTGTGTAATAAATGTGCACTACAAACTGTAAGTACTCTTTCATTTCTCTCTGTGCACCCAAATAAAGCAATATCACCACAAGAGGTAACCAAACCTGGTGGCTAAAGTGGTGACCAAAGTCTCATGTATACCGTTCGTCTTCAAAAGACGTTGAGGATGCGGTACTCATCAGAAAGGCAGAGGAGAAAAGCAGCTTCTTAGGTGACTGTGAAGTCCTATACGATACCTGCATAGTCAACCACATCTTTCTTTTCTTTATCTAGCTCTAGTATTCCAAAAATAAATTTTCTTACGTGTATATTCTCCATCGACGGATTCAATTAAAAACTGGCGAAATTCTTCAGGGTCCAGGGGGGGAGAATTGGCAGTCCACCTCGACCAATTCAACAACAATGGTTGAACTGATGACATCAGTAGCCCAATCGCCAAAAATGATATTAATTTTACAAACATCGTTATGAGATCTGAAAGGAAGGAATAAATTAGCAGAAATACAAAACAAATACATGAGAGAATAAATGTATTTTCTAACAATGGTTAGAGATTTCAGTATTTTCAAAATTTGGATTCTGGTATTTATTAACAGTCAAAAATGCCTTTAAAAATTATCACGTATATAAATATTTAATACTTTTTTACACCGAAGTCTTTTGACCGATTTTCAAAAAAATGTATGAATTGTGTGGAAAAAAATAAAGGAATTCTTTTTGGCATATAATAAAATGGCGCTTAGCGTAAGATTGATCACCTCGCCTTTATGTAATACACTTGACTTGGTGAATCAGTGCAGTGCCCTATGCACCATGGAATAAGGGAAAGTACTTGTAACTTTGTATTCAAATATTTAAGTATTATGCTTGTTGAGCACTTTCTTGGTGGCAATTTGTAACTAGAATCTATTATACTGGTAGTTCATATAGGATAATACTGATAACGTATTATAACTAGGATGATTCAATAATTATATTTTTTATAGAAAATAATGCGACAATACAAGGTAATTACGAAATAATAATTAAAGAATGGACTTACATTTCTACGGCACAGAAGTATGTAATAATATTTTTTCGTAAATGAGTCTTTTTATACCTTGGAACAATAGTTTTTTAAGTGTTTTTTTAAGAAAAATAGAGATATATAGGTAGAAAAAGCGATTTTCAATTATATAAAAACGATTATTTTAATTTATGGTTTTTAACCCATTAAAATCGATTTTTAACTATATGTATAAAAATAATTATTTTCAAATTGACATCTCAACAGAGACGAGAAGTTTGGAAGGGAATATGGATATTTAGGCGTTTACAGGGCTTATGACCTGTCATTGGCTGGGTTAAGTGGCCACTTGATGTATTACAACATTCCCCATTTCACCTAGTACCTACCTATTTGATATCCATATCTGCCAATATACAGTAAAATGGCGCGACGTTTCAAACTTCTCGTCTCTGTTGAGATGTCAAATTGTAATTATTAGCCCGTAATGGGTGAAATCCAGTTTTTGTCTACAAGTATTTGGACACACTCAAAATGTTGTTTATAATTATTTTCGTTTGCTTTTCTTCGCTTTCTCTCTACCAAATTGCCCTGTCATCATCTATAGGATCAGATGACATCATCACCATCCATTCCTGATGATATCCAAACTTCCAGCTGGGGGCTGAATATGGACAACCAAACCTCCAAACTATTTTTCGTAATTATAAATCCATATCCCAATTCGCAGTTTGTGGAATCTATAAGCTCCACATAGGGAGCGGATGTAGAGTGATGATGATGATTATAAAGTCTCGAAGCCTGCGATGGGCAGGGCATAAAATAATAATAATAATCGGCTAACTTATATAGCTCTATTTTTGTGAAAAGTTACCTCAAGGGCGCTTTACAATCAAAGATATTGTCTAACCTAAGCTCCTGGCGGTAGACTTTATTATCTGTAACTTAAGCAGACTAGAGCAATTACGCATTCTGTGAATTTGTCTGATTTTAATTTTGAATTTAATTGAATCTGAGATGGAAAGGATGCCCGTGTATAGAGCTAGAAAAATCCTTAGTTGATCACTCAATGAGATTCAAGAGAAAGACCCAGGAGGAGATAGATGGACTGTGTAGAAGAGGAGGGAATAACTGGGGGGAGGAACAGGAGAAGGATGAGGAGGACTGGAATAGGAGCCAGTGGAAAGAAAATCAAAATCAACACGGGCACAATACAAGAAACAAAGAAAAGAAAAAAATATAAGATTAGAAAGAAAAGATAATCTATGTCACATCATTGGCTAATGTATAAGGGCATTCAAATGTATGAGGAGATTCCGGATGATATAAGAAATGAACAAAATATAAATTTATTTAGGGTTAAATGTAAAAAATATATGTGTGAAAAATATAAGTGTATTATATCATGACTAAATTGAAAAGTTTATAATGTTAGGATAAGAATAGTTAGGAAAAAATTAAGTGTTATGTACATGAAAAAAAAAATTAGTCTATGTAAATTATAAAGTACTAAATAAATAAAATAATAGCAAAAAATAAATAATATGACCATTTAGAAAAAAAAGTAAAAAAAGTGAAAAATTCGGTGTTATTTAATTTAGGGCAGTTAAATGCTTTTATGAACTACTCGGGAAAAATATATATGAAGGTGTATGTGTTAAATAATATGCGATGTGAGTGTGTAGTAAGGTATTGTGTATATAAAATAAAAATATTATGTTAATATTAGAGTGCATTTTATATAAGTATTGAATGTACGCTAATGAAATAAAAGGAATAAAATTAAATAAAAAAGAACTTGTGGAGGAGACCAAGTCCCACCCCGGGATGAAGCGTCGAGGAACCCACCCTCGTGGTGTAGCGGTTATCGCGTTGAGTTACCTTGCATGAGGTAGCGGGTTCGACTCACGACGGAGTCAATACGAAAAGTGTTTATTACAATGCTGTGGTTCTTCACATAAATTATAGATCAATTCTAATTTTTTATGAATTTTTGGTTGGTCATCGATTTTACGATTGGTGTAATTGATTAAATTGAATTAAATGAATTAAATTATGTTTATTAATGATTAAAAATCTTGTATCTTTTCTGTCTATTTATCTAATACTAACAATATTGATGTTTTCAACACAAATCTAGTGCATTTTAGGGAACAGTGTCTGGATGCCATCTCTGGCGGTAATGAATAGCTACCTACTGTGTAATCATTTAAAATGTCTATGTAAAAGCCCTATGGGCGTAAAAACAATAAAATAAATAAATAATCTACTGTTAATTTATCTACCGTTTTATTTCAATGTAAATCCTATTGAATATTGAACATTTTATACCAGAATGTATTGCTACCTATTTTTTTATTATATACATATGAATTATGTAATATAAGAGCACTTTGGACGTGGAATTTAAAATAAAAAATAAATAAAATAATATAAAAAATATATTCACTGCACTTAGAGCACCAATGCAGTGCTCTAAACACAATTGGATGCGGATAAGGGAAAGTAGTAGTAGCAATGATTATATTTTAATTATTAATTATAATGATATTTTAAAAAAAATTAAAATAAAAGAAAAAATCGCTGGCATTTCCATTCACTCTCCTCTGGTAATTATGGGTATGCTCCTATAACATAAAGCTTTTAAAATTGTGTTTTATATTATCATACTTGCAATATTACATAAAGGGTTCATTTTTATTTCAATTTACTGAAATACTTTTTATTTCATTATTACAAAATTTACTGAAACGCAATACGAAAGCTATAAATTATCGCAATCAAAACTAATTAGAATTCAATCTATTTTAAGAACTTTTTATTATATTTTTCACACTGCACGCAAAATTTGCGTCATTTGTGTCCTCGTTATTATATAAGATTTATTAGTCACCACGATAAGGAAACTCCAGCGCTACACGGAAGTTAATTTTTAAAATGTTTGAAAACAAAATGATGGTATTTATTTATTTGGACTTCTACATAGTGTTTTTAAATATATATATATATATTATAATAATGTTCCCTCACTGGGATAACCCTTGCCGAGGGAAAACATTTTACATTGTTTATAATGGGTATATTCTACATACAATCTTAATTTAAGTAACCCAACATCAATACATATAATTTTTTTTTATTAAATCATACAGATAAAAGTAAGTATGTGGTCTAAATTTAAAATCAAAAACCCCCTGACTATCTTCTTGGCCTGATCCATTCCTCCAATTGTGCACGACCCACCTCCACAATCCATTTTTTTATGGCTACTTTGTATGCTGAGTGTTTTTTCGAGTGTTCTGATGGACAATGGGAGAAGGTTGTACACTTTACTCGAGTAATAGACAAGGCTTCTTTGGCCAAAGGTAGTGTGGATTTTTGGAGGTTTATGAAGCTGCATAGTTGTGTTCCTAGTTTTGTGTCTAATTTGAGGTATATCATTTGGTTCTGTAGAGTATTTTTTATATGCATATATTAATATCACCTTTGCAAAGATCTGCTTGATGGACATAGTTTTATATGTTAAGAATTGTATTTTTTTGTTTTGAATTGTAATTTATTCTCTTTTAAAATTTGTTAGAGGGAAACAAAGTGATTCAAATGTATTGGATAGTGGAAAATAGACATAAGAAGTTCCTTCCAACGGACGTGTGTCTTATTTTTCATTGCAAAACACAAATTGAACATAATATTTTGACGATTCTCTTTTGAATCATGGTCTAGTGTAACATAACATGTCTCTGCTTGACGGTATTAAATTTATTGAGTACATTCATTAAAAACAATTCTCGTTTCAATTGAATTCATAAAAAATACATGATAATAATATATATAAAATTTATTCAATAAATAATTATTAAATTACACCAAAGTACGAAAGTTGGAACCACAGATTATAGTCGGAACGCCACCCGTTTCATGACATCACTACACGACATAGTCACTTTGGTCATATTTATCGTGCCTATATCGTGTAGGTGTAGGGCATGATAGAGCTTCTGTCATCAAAGCTGTTGAGCTAAGAACAGGCCCTGTTCAGCTCGACTGAGGCGACGCCCCAGCCAGTCAACCATTTAGTATTTTCTTTTTACAAATAGTTTTAATTTAAATCACCGGTAAGGAACCACAGTCCAGCCTCGCTCCTGATCGATTGAAGCCTCACCATTCTTGGTGTATCGATTCGGGTATGTCGTAAAATAAAATTAAAATAAGATTCAGGCATAATTTTCAATGTTAACGACGAGACGGCGACGCTTACGTGAATGCAACATATTGAGTTTCTTTATGTCACCAGAACTCATTCCAATACGTTGCCAATAACGAGTGGAATTTCCCGAAAAATACAATACTTAAGTTTGGATTTCATTGAGGCAAAAAGAGTTCATTGGAGATGTGAGTTATAGTAATATTACAACAGTTTGGAATGGAATTGGATAACTAGGCATTTATACGACTTATGAGCTGTCATTGGCTAGGGGTGTATTTCAATATTTCCCATTCCCCATTACAGTGGCTACTTGACGTATTACAATATATCCCATTCCGCCCTATATACTTATTTTAAGACTTCCTTATGCACCATTGGGTGCAGATAAGAAAAAGTAGTAGAAGTAGTATATTTTATACATACCTATCAGTGGCATGCGACAGATAAAAAAAAAAACACTTTCAAAAAACATTTTTTTTTTAAAAATAGTTTTCAAAAAATTGAGCCGCAATATTTACAGACTTTTCAAGAGATCAGTCAAAAAAGTATTAAAAGTTTTCATAAAATTAAAATTAAAGCGAGGCAAAGGCACGCGTGTTAAAAAAAATGTAAATATATTTTTAATTTTTAAAAAGAAACGTTTGAGTTCTTATGATATACTTTGGGAATTTTTTTTTAATGTTTTATTTTGGGACTGCTTTCAAATAGTCAGAAATAACTGTGCCAGAAAGGAGGACACAAGTAGTGCCGAAGTGGGATTCGAACCTATACCCGACCACAACCCGATTCTAATTAATGTCAGTATTTAAAAACTTTATAATTAATTCTTTTGCATGTGTGTTTTCAAAGAAATAAAATACTAAAATTTAGCAAATAAATTAAAACTGACAGTTCTATCTTCTAACGAGATGCAAATTATGTACCGCATGCATAGTTGATACAAGATGACCCGACTGTTAACATGTAAATCAAAAGTAAAAAATCACATGTAAATAAATATTTAATGTTGATCCCCTACGGAAATCGGACCTGCGACCTCATGAGCGGTAGTCATATGTGCTACCACTATGCTACGAGGTGGACAATAAAAAAAAGTATGAAATATATGACTTCTTTTTACAATTTATTGTTATGTACATACAAGGTGCGGCAAAACAGACAGTGCAGTTTTGAAGGGCTATTAAAAAAAAAACAGCGCAACTTACAGAAATGAGATTTATTTTATTTTGTTTAATTAATTAATTTATTTATTTATTTAATTATTACATTTCACACATTTAATAATCACAATGATGGGATAGCGACTCAATCAGTAGAGGCCCATGCCAATGATCTGGCCCCGACTCACAAGATAGTCCGTGTCGAGTCAGGGCATTGTAGTATTATACATAAGTTTGATTTCACAAATTTAGAATTTACAAAACAATATTTTTGCATACCAAATTTTAATAATTACATTTTTAATATTTTTGCAGGCATTTTCAATATATACACGACCCTTAGACTTATCCAACTAACGACACCGACCCTGTACTCGGAGAAGTCGGTTAATAATTTGGTTTGTGTGTCCATTTGGTTATATATCTTAGGTCCAATAAATACATCATGCCGTTTTACGCAACAAACAGTATGCACGTGGCAAAAGAGCAAAATAAAGTCATTTAAAAATGGAAAAATAACAGATAATGTAAAGTTAAAAAAAAGAATACAAGATATTGGTATCTTTATACCGGAAGAAGAAGGGAAAGAATTATTATATATCAAATAAAAAATGACGTAGATTATGTTATTGTTATGGTCTTTATAGTAAGAATGATTCTACTTTTACACTATGTATCCAACTTTGTGTTCATTTTTTAAAAGATGAAAAATTTGGAAAATTTGACAATGCCATTTTATTGTCAGTTAAAAAAGAATGAATTAAACTGGAGACTATAAAATGAGCAAGTCGCGATTTACAATGTGGAATTTCTAGCACTCGGATTCTTCTTTGACTGGACCTATTTGAGCTTATAGCAAAAAAGTTTTGGTGCCTAAATACATAATTTAAACATTGTAATAAATATATTCGTCTAATATCCATTAGATTTATTTCCTGAAACAATTGGAGGTAGGGGAAGGTTCTCTCTTTATGGAGCATTATTTTGATAATTAAGTTTTGAGATGTTTCCAAAGTTTTTATTTGATTATTATACGCTCCCCCCCATCCAATTATTCCATAGGATATTTCATCAGTTTTTCCAATTGAGGTACAAAAAAAATTTCCAACGTGTTCCATGTTGAGCGTTGACCTAAGTCACGGTTTGTCCATTTCTCCTCGAAAAAATTAGGCCCAATCACCCCAAATTTGGAAATCGTACACCACACAGTCACTTTTGGGGAGTAAAGAGGTCTCTCGTGAAGTAACCTTGGGGGTTATTTTCGGCCCAGTGCCGAAAATTTGTTTATTCACCGCTCCACAGAGACGAAAGTGGGCCTCGTCACTAATGAAAAAATCGCCATCATCAATGTATCGCTGCTGGGGGCCATCATCTTTCTGATTTCATCTTCAAGATTTGATGCGTATAACGGCATGATGTACCAAATAAAATAAAATAAGTCTTAGTTCTTGCGCCGTTTATTTTTAATAGCCCTTCAAAACTGCACTGTCTGTTTTGCCGGACCTGGTACTATAATCTTTTTTATGGAATAAATACATACATGAACTCTATACAATTTTATTATTCTCTAACTTGTATTCCTAGAAAATGATAACAATTGTATTGTTTACTGAATGTTGTTAGCCGAGAAGCAATCAATTCTTATGTGTTATTTTATACTCATATAAGCGGTTAAACATAATAATGATAACAACATTTTGAATGTGTACAAATACTTAGATACAAATTACTGGATTATATACCATGCTGGGCTAATACCAAATATTATTGATATCTCAAACGAGAATCTCTGGAAACGAATGTGGATTATCTAGGCGTCAACAGCGCTTATGACCTATTGGCTGGGATACTGGATGTGATAGCTCACATTGACCGCCCCATTTCTGTCCAAGAAACACGTTTCTATCTAATTCCCATGTGAATATTAAAAAAATGTCTTTTGCGATTTCCTAAAAATTGACTTTTTTAAGTCAGTGCTGTTTAGAATTCATTGTGCGAAGTAGTTAAACATAGTGGGAAAGTCAATGATTTTTTTATGAAAATTACTTATATACATTATACAAATATAGACAACAGTTTCTTGAGTTTCAAAATAGGATATAATAATATCACGTTTTGATGTCAATAATGATTATAAATTTATACAAAAATTACCAGGACTTGACTTGGGAGGATGCACGGGAGCTTGGCCAAGAGGCAGTTTGTGGAATCCATATGCTCCAAATAGGGAACGGATATAGTATGATGATGATGATGATGAAACTTTACAATTTTATTTTCATGACCGGTTTCAAAACGCAGTTGGGAGAAAAATATTAATGAATACATTTTGGAATAATTTGACCTTTTTATATTTTTAAAGGCTGCACCTGAAAGCGTTAGGAATTTTGGTGTTTTCACAAAGCTTCATTTTTTTAAAAAACACATTTTTTTTTGGTCTCAGTACTCCTTTTAAGTGATATATCATTTGCAGAATATTACGTAAAAGTTGCAATAAGAATATTCTCACAATAGGATTGGTTTGAGTGTGTCATATTATGTAAGTCTTTTGAGATTTTTGAAAAAAATATTATGACAATAAGATGACCACAGATGCTAAAGATCGCCCATTTTCACGTTTGCGTCTTAACCACTGTTTCTCAAACATTTTGGACATGTTTCATTTTTTGACGTGTTTTTTCTTTAAGCATTCGTGATGTTAACGCATTTTAAGTGCCTATTTGTGATATGAAAGCTTAGTGGTTAGCGCATTGGGCTACCATGCATGAGGTCACCGGTTCGATTGCCAACGGGGTGAATAAGAAATTTGGTGAAAAAAAAATGTCGTCAAATGTAAAACGTTCTGTGATGATTCATACTAACATATCTTCCGAAATTAGTAATGTATGGTTATCAGATGATGAGCGGAATGGGGAATGTTGTAGTACATCAAGTGGCCACTTAACCCAGGCTAATGACAGGTCATAAGCCCTAGATAATCCACATTCGCTGCCAGAGTTTCTCGGTCTCTTAAGGGATATCAATAATATTTTAAAAAGAAATATTTATTTAATCATGGTTATGTATAAAAATATCTCATATATGATATTTTGTACTAGTCTGAAGCGTAAGATTGATAATCTTGCTTTCATGTGATAAATGACGAAAATACACAGTGTATATGATGAAGGCTTTTCGGCTGGCTGGACCATGTACTACGCATGTCTTCTTATAGCACCATGCCTGCCTATTTTAAAAGTGTCTCTGCGTCCTGAACGTCCACTGCTGACAATCCATCGGCAGCTTGCGTCAGAGCCACGGAACGTGGACTTGTCATGGGAGAATGCAAAAGAATTAGCGAAAATCGCTTAGCTAGCAGGTTGCTTTTAAAATGAAATGCGGTCTTTTAATGTTAAAAAACTATTTAACTATTTAGATTCGAACCTTACTTACACCAATAATGTAGATCGCCCAAAAAAATACTTTAACAATATTCTCAATAGATGTCAGTATAGAGAAAGAATTTTAATAATATTCGAAATCTGTCGAAATAACAACTCGCAAGCGGATTGTTCTTTACATCTAGATATATACAAGTTTCAAAAAATTTGTCATACATGGTTGTCAGATGTCAGATGACAGGCGGAATGGGGAATGTTGTGTATTACGTCAAGTGGCCACTTAACCCAGCCAATGACAGGTCATAAGCCCTGTAAACGCCTAGATAACCCACATTCGTTTCCAGAGCTTCTCTGTCTCTGTTGAGATATCAATAATATCAATAAAAACTATTTAAGTATTTAAGTCCTCGTCGTGGTGTAGCGGTTGTGCGATGTGCTGCCATGCACGAGGTCGCGGATTCGATTCCCGGTGGGGGTCAATATGAAATATTTATTTGAATGTATTTTTCACATAAAAATGTTTTATCATTAGGACTGATCATTTTGCCTTCATGTAACAAATGATCAAGATTCGCTGCACTAGTGAATGCAGTGCCCTATGCACCATTGGTGCGAACAAGGGATAGTACTAGTAATAATAGTAGTATTTAAGTGAACATATAATTTTTTGTGGACTTAAATTAATGGTGCCTTAAAGTCGGTAGTATCTAATATAGTGCTTATCAAAAGAGGCTAAATTGGCAGTGCATAATGGTTAGTTTCTGGTACCAACCCCTTATGTAAAGAAGCGAAGCATGGAGTTGGAAAAATAAGGATGTAAAGTAGATTGAATGCAGTTGAAATGCGATCTTCAGGCGAAAGTGTGGTAAAAACTATGTATGGTTAGGTGCCTCTAATGTTGAAATTAGAGAAGAATGCAAGACTGAGATAAGCATTATCGACGAACTAAATTAAGAAAGGTCTTTACGTTGGTTCGGCCCATGTAGATCGAATGGATGATGTAAAGAACGGCTAAAAAAAAAGTATATGATGCGACTGTGCTGGATGTAGAAGTCGAGGAAGGCCGAGTGAAAGACATGGCAATGATCAAGGTAAAACTAAGTGGGCATGTAAGAAGTCGGAACAAATCGTCCGTGCGTGCATGAAGAGAAGATGTATGAATGTGGAGGAAGCAAGAGAAGTATACCCAGGACAGAGTTGGTGTGGCGTTCTATCCTCTCTGCCTACCCCTTCGGGGAAATGGCGTGATGGTTAGTTAGTTAGTTAGTTATTTTTTTTTCTTCTATTAGGTACACACTAAGAAATTCTGTTTAGTAAATAGACTCTAAGTGTGCCTTCAGTAAAATATGTTAAAACTTGTACCGTGTGCAAATATTAGCGAGTCAATTCATTAAATTGTGTACATCAATTCTCACACTTGGGGTTTTAATATTTTTAAAGTGTTAATTGATAAGACTTGTGCAACCGTTCGCAGCTAAATTTCATCTAAAATTTTAATGATACCTTACCACATAACTCCACTAGGAATATTCTGTGACCTTATCCTTATTCTTTATCCTTAAGATAAATCACTGTCAGGTTTGTGAGCCGCGGCCGTTCTTCCATACAATCGTAGTCCTCGATTTTCTAGATATCGAAGTTTTCTAGATAAAAGTATGTGTGCAAAGGGCACTGAATCGACTACACCATAGTGCGGTATAACTTGATTCCATTCATTGCTTATATGAAGGTGACATGATTCAGTCTTACGCCTCAATACCGTACTTTTTTGACCCATACAAATACTGCCAAATTAATAAATAATAATTTGAATACATTATTTTTTATGAAAGTGGTTTGATGCTATGTGAAAAAGTTTTATAGTAGGTACGTATGTATGTATGTGGGATTAATGATTGAGTATAGCTCTATAGCTGCAGGCGTTATGGTCATCCCCTCTTTTTTTACTATCCTAGTCTAAACTTATTGACGTATTCGCCAGTTCTATTTCTGTTGTTGAGACAAAAACAGCTTCATAGAGTCAGTGTTTATTGCTTATAATACGTGTTTATTTATTCTTTTTCTTACCTTGAGCGCTAAGCACTATAAATGTTCATATACCAAGTAATTAGCACCATTCATTTAGTATCAACCATTTATACGTAGGGTACCTTGCATTTTCGCTTGTACACACTCTGTGAATGCCGAAAACTAGAAATAAAAAATTGGAAATCCATACTTGTAATCCGTATAGATGCAACGATTTCAGGTTTTGCAAAAATTTATCGCTGATGTCCTTTTGACGAAAACTTTAAATTATTGTATCTCGCTTTTTTATCATTCTATTTACGAACGGATTAAACACGTGGTTTTATGACGTTTAGTTTTACTTTTCGGCAGCACACAGAATTCATGTTTTAGATGCCCATTCGAACACAAACGAGGAGTGGGGTGAATCTAATATAGATTTCATTCACAATATTAACGCATCATTGCGTACGATGAGTGTTGTGCGAATTTTATTAGTTTCGCGCCACGTGTGATTCATTAAATACGTAACAGTTTATTATACCGCTTTGTTCCGAAAGCCTAAAAGGTCGTACTCTTAGTAACCAAATGGTTACACAATCATTGTGATATATTATGTAGTGCTTTAAATTTTTATGAAAGTGGTATTTCATCGGTGATAAATAAGACAAATAGGTATACACTTACTTTGTCAAGGAAGTATATATGGAGGTTCGCCCAGGTGCTAATTTTCTAGAATTCACTGTCCCCTCTATATTACTATCTTATCCCTTATCTGCAATTAATGGTGCATTTAGGGCACTGCATACAAGTGCAGGTGTATCTTGTTCATTTTAATACACGAAGGTAAGATGTATCAGTCACACGTTTCAGTACCACTGATGGATCGATCCCACCCTCCACCCGCGACTGTATATTTGAGTCTATTATGCTTGTTTTTTGGTATTATCCGTTTATTGGGTCCCGGTGGACCGAAAACGTCGGTATGTAGTTGCATCATAACGTTTCTCGAGTGGCCACAGTGAGCAGGCGACGTCTTCAGGGTGATAGTATGTATGATGTTATAAAATGTGGTCGCGTTTGTATACTTAGGAATTGTACCGTGTACTCGTCGGAGGAAAGCCAAGAATACACATACTCGGATAGACCCCAAACACTCAGATGATGGTGATGAGGGAGGGGGGGAGAAAGCAAATAGAATCAACAAACGAACCGTGGAAAATCTACGCACTTATTTTGTTATATGAGTCCGTTGGGGATCTATGTCATGTCACGCTATTTTATACAGGGACCAGTCCAAGGTAACTACTAAAATCCCAACAAAGAACAGAATATTTTAATATTATGCAAGTCCCCTCAGCAACCCCATGGCGAAATACGAGTTATATTCAAATTACACCATGTGCACTTGATGTACAAGGTTTATACTTAATCAAATGGATTTTCTTGACAGACTTTAATTAGTTATACATGTGTTGGGATCAGGCGGGATGCACCTGGTGTGGACCAAAGGGAACTTCTCCGCATCTACCTGAGATGATGAGAAAACCACGGAAAACTCATCATGGAGAAGGCGGACTATTGATGGACATCAACAGTCTTCCGATCAAATTTGAAGAGTGTTCGGCATCTTGTATTCTATTTTGTTTATTTTATTGATTTCCTCAACTATATTTATCATATATCTGATCATTGAAGACTAACTCCTACGATCATCGAATGAAAAAACACTATAATATCTTCATAGTAATCACACTTCTTTTTTTACGAAATCATTCACTGTCCTGGCTCCAAGACTATGGAACAATTTAACACGGGATGTGAAAGAAACACCCTCCTTATTTGTTCTTAAGAAACGCCTGAAGCATTAGTACCTCCTCAAACTTTTAAAATATGAAATGTTCATATGAATCACACGTATATAAATATTTCATGTTGACCTCCAAAGGGAATCGAACCCGCGACTTCATGCACGGTAGCCAAATGCACCACCACTGTGCTACAAGGTGGACTTTAATTACCAATTGTTTTTATTTTTCTGTCACCTTGAGGGCGTTCCGATATTATTATTCTTTTCAATATAATTCATACAGTTTTAAAAAATCGGTCATTGTGTTTATTTTATTTTATTTTTTCAAACGGATTGCAGAGAGGTTTTTCTGATATTTTTGTTTAATTTATGAATCCACATTAAACGGTTTGAAATATATAAATCTGGAATATTATTTCTTATACACGTCATTTTCTAACATTTATTAACATTCTAATTATAATATTTTCATTGGTTTTTATATTGGATTCAACAAAAATTCTGGCATTCATAGAAAAAGAATGCTTTAATAAGTGATAAATAAAAATTTAAGTGATATTAATAAAAAATAAAGCCATAAAATTAGCAATAAACAGCCAAAATGGTGAAATATTAGTATTAAAAGGATATTTTTTCCTTGTGTATTGATTACGTTATTTTTTGTGACATGTGTTTGTGATGAAAAACTGGAAGCTCAATCAATTTTCTATGGACTTGTTTTGACTTCAACGAAACATGAAAATATTTCGTTCTGTTCAGCTGAACTTGGGAAAATTGAAGAAGGGATCAGGGGAAAAGACAGATGGGCCCTTTAAACGTAAGTGTTTCGGTTAAATATTACTTTTAAAGTTTTAAATTGAAATGTGTAATTGGAGAGATCTCGCATTTATCTTGTTACACAATAGCATCATCTTCTAAAGCAACATTTTCTTCTTCGTCTTCTAGTGTTGGACGCGTCAGGCGCCCCGGAGTCTGGCTTCTACTGGGGCAACACGTACTGGATGGGCTCCAAGAAGCAGTGTGACCTTGCAGCTTCCCTGAAGCAGGCCAGGGTTAGTCCGTACTTGGAGCCGTATAACATGGAGACCGAAGAGACTGTGGCTTCGGTTTCCTGTTTCATACTTCTCAGCGTATTTCTATCATAATTCCACATTTCAAGTATTTACGCACTGGGATAATGAGGTGAGGAATTGAAAATTATTTTAATATTTTATATTAATTAGCCCAGCATGGGTATAATCCAGTCTACAAGTATTTGTACACATTCAAAATGTTGTTAAAAATTTACTAACTAACCAGCTAACCATCACGCCATTTCCCCGAAGGGGTAGGCAGAGAGGATAGAAGGCCACACCACTCTGTCCTGGCATACTCCTCTTGCTTGCTCACACATTCATACATCTTCTCATGCACGCACGTCGATTATTCCGACTTCTTACATGACCACTTTCAAGTACTTGAAGTACTTGGGTCATGCCGTGTCTTTCTCGGCCTTCCGCGGCTTCTACATCCAGGTACACTTGCATCTAAACTTCTTTTAGCCGTTCTTTCATCACTCATTCGCTCCACATGACCAAACCATCGTAAAAGCCCTTTCCTAATTTGGCGATAATGCTTATCTCTCTAATCTGCTTATCTGCTCTAATTTCGACATTTGTACACCTATCATACATTTGCCTGAGAGATCGCATTTCAACAGCATTCAGTCTACTTTCATCCTTCTTTTTCCAACAACACGCTTCACTACCATACATAAGGGTTGGTACCAGAACTCCGTTGTGTACTGCCAATTTTACTTCTTTCGATAAGTTCTTATTTGCCACTATCGATTTCAAGGCACCATTAACTCTGTTCCGGCACTAACCCTTCTCTCAATGTCCTTATCCACATTTCCGTCTCTTGTAAACATACTTCCCAAATATACAAATTCTTCAACCTGCTTCAATCTGTCTCCATTTACTATAATATTACATACGGTCATATTCACATTTCTTTCAAAAACCATCACATTTGACTTTTCCACATTCATTAACAAATCACTCCCAAGGACTGTAGCTCCTCTTCGCTATCAGCAAGAAGCACTGCGTCATCAGCGTACAAAAGGCAACTGAGAGTTAGATCCACTCATTTTCGCTCCCACATCCATACTTTTCATTTTTTTCATGCATTTATCTATGTATAATTTGAACAACCATAGTGACATCACACATCCCTGTTTGACTCCTTTGGGGATGTCAAACAACTAAAAATTAACTGGCTTAATATATATGCCAATAAATTGAAGAGACATCTTCAGGCGACTTCTAGTAAGTAATTTAATTCAGTTGAATCTTGCCTACACCAAAAAAGTTGATTGCCAAATGCTCAGCAATTTTCTCAATCACTAGTGAGAAACAATGACGAAAAATCTCGAAAAATGTCGTCAAATGTAAAACGTTCTGTGATGCTTCATACTATTTTTTGTCATGTATGGTTATCAGATCATGAACAGAATGGGGAATGTTGTAATACGTCAAGTGGCCACTAAATCCAGCCAATGACAGGTCGTAAGCCCTGTAAACGCCAAGTCATCCACATTCGTTTCCAGAGTTTCTCTGTCTCTATTGGGATATCAATAATATTAGAAAATTATTATTTTTGCGACCAGCACTTGTTCGCTTTAGTGGATAAAAGAACAAAAGGTGATGGATTAAATACAACTATGGGTATGGGGCCAATGTGCGGTAAGACTTTATCTGATTGGTATGCAAAAAATGTCGAAATTACAGCAGCCTGGCTGAAATTTACGTTACTCAAAAAAGAATGGGATTTTACGATAGTAGGATGCACGATGAAAGAACGGCTCAAACAGTTTATAACAATTTTGTAAATTTCAGGAGACTTTGAGGGATCATCAAAATAAATAATATTATTGAAGAAAATAGACATTGAACTGCATAAAAATAAATGAAAAACCGGCGAAATACTCATTCATACTATTCATATTTTATCATTTTTACGGCTAGATTTTCCAAGACAATTCTTTAAAGTCGAATCTTGTAAAATCAATGATTTCGAGATATGCCTATTTGAAAGATGGACGACGATTTACGACGCATTTATGACATCAAACAATTAATGCATTATAAACGCGAGATAGTTGAAATAAATAAATAAAGATACAGAAAAATACAACCATAAATAATTGTTTTTCTAGACTAAAATCACCTTGGGACTATGCCTCCCAGCGTCGTGCTCAGAAGACGAGGTCAGCAGCCTTCTCCAGGAGTACTTCGACTCCAGAACCCTCGGGTACCAGGTCATGTACGACGCCTCTTTCTCCATGGACGGAGTCCTCAACACGGGGAAACAGCATTCCTGGATGGGGCATCCAATATCCGTTATTTTCCTGTAAATATATCACATGTTACTTATTAAAGCCTCCCAGCGTCATGCGAGGAAGGAACATTATATTTCTGGATTGGACATCCGATATCCGTCATTTTCCTGTAAATATCACACATGTTACTATACAAAGCCTCCCAGCGTCATGCGAGGAAGGAACATTATATTTCTGGATTGGACATCCGATATCCGTCATTTTCCTGTAAACTGTTATTGTATGCCTCCCATCGTTATTTAAAGAAATAGGATTCCTGGATGAAGCATCAAATATCTGCCATATTACTGTTGACACCAATTAAAATATATTTTTCTACATAATATTATGAAATTCGATTATTTCTCCTCTACAACTTTTACTGCTTTCGGTCACAGTAATTTCAGACTCTTTGAAAGCAGCTCCTTAGTTTAAAATTTTTTGTTTAATGCTAGAACACATAGCTTATAATCATTTAAATAAAAATAAAAGTAAAATATTTAAAAAAGTTGCACAATCTTTTTCGTCTACTACAATGTTCAAGATTTTTAATTTTTTTAAAAATAATTCTGTGTTTTAAATATTGCCATTGCATATAAATATCAAACCTAGGCTATGAATTTATGCATCTTTAATTACGTGGTCCGGCAAAATAGCCTTCACCTACATACCTACATATATTTTTTTAATGTAATAATCTGTTTTTCAACCATTTTCCGTGAACAGATAATAAATATATCTTTTTTTCTATTTTAAGATTAAGCACGGCTCTTATTGTGATTCTGGTAATATTGGGAACAAGTTACGATTTAATATTCTATCAGCCGGATTTAGCAGCAGTTGAGAAAGAAGCTGATAAATCTTCTGATAATGAGACGACATCTTTTGAAGAAATTAAGAAAAAAGGTGAAGTACACTGTATTTATTAAACTTTATGTTTAAGAGAGCACTGATTCTAGAAAAAATACGTCAAATTTTTCATTATTCTTGCTTTAGTGATTAACCAATTGGTAAATGCAGAGCGCCGATGGTTTTATATTTTAAGGCGCACATCTCAAAATTAAAATCTCGATTTCAACTTCAAAAAAATACTATCAATATTAAGCGAACGAATTTAGCCTCTCTGCGGTCTACATAAGAAAAAGCGAACATTTTTTCTTAAATAACGTAAGAGACAAATGTATTTTATTTTTTCAATTGAGTCAACATAATAAATTTAAACTTGTTTTTAAAAATTTTCCTCGAAAACCATTTTCCTTATTCTATTGATTTTTCAAAAGGTGTTTTTGATCACTCGTACTTATACGTTTATTTCTGGTCCAAAAACATCAATTGTTCGTGTGAATGTTAATGTTAATGTTAATTTTAAAATTAATGTTAATGTTAATGTTAATGTTAAATTAATTAATGTTAATGTTAATGTTAATGTTAATGTTAATGTTAATGTTAATGTTAATGTTAATGTTAATGTTAATGTTAATGTTAATGTTAATGTTAATGTTAATGTTAATGTTAATGTTAATGTTTGATGTTGATGTTAATGTTAATTAATGTTTAATGTTATGTTAATTTTAATTTTAATTTTAATTTTAATGTTAATGTTAATGTTAGTGTTCATGTGTAATTCAACCCGTGACTTCATGCATGGTAGCCTAACGCGTCACCACTACGCCACGAGGCGAACACATGCCGTACCATGAATACTATACTACTTATAATACTTTCCTTATCCGCACCCTATGGTGCATAGGGCACACTAAGTGCAGTGTATCTTGATCTTTTTATTACATGAATGTAAGATACTATACCGCACTAAATATTAATTTGTTGAAAATAAACTGGGAATACCACGTTATAGCTTACACTGATCGCCACATTTCTGTCCAAGAAACATGTTTCTATCTCTTTTTTGTATGTCGAGATGTTAAATTTTTTCAAATTGTTTCAATGAAACAGTATTGAAATCGGGTCACATTTTTGCGACTCCCTAAAATCAGACTTTTTTGAGTTATTGCAGTTTAGTGCTTGATATAATAACTCAACAAAATGTATTCTATGGAAACTACACACAAAATATCCTACCTTCTGTAAACTCGTTTTAATGGTATTATCTAACCTATCTCTTAAAAATATCCCTATAAAAAACACCTACACCATATTATATTTATATACAGGAAAAAGCAGCCAGCAAAATGAATACGGGCTCTTAACTCTATACCCATGATAAAAAATATTTTTTAATTAAATTTTAGCAATTTACATAATATGATTGACCTTCAGCCCACACAATTCGGATGCTTGGATTTATAATTTTGGTCAACCTGTATATTTTTCAGACGACTAATTGGGCTTGCCGGCCTGTTGAGGTGGTTAAATAAATTAATAAAACATCATGATATATTCTTGCTATTCCGCTTTCTTACAGATATTTTTCAAGAAATCAAAACGCCAACATCAAAACCGAAAATTGGAAAATTCCTCGAAATTCTTCTATGTTTCAGCTGGTATACAAATTTCAACCAAATATTCGACATAACGCCGGCACCAGGAGTTATGTTGCCAATAAATGGAATAAGGTTATCTCGGTTTATTTTTATTTTATTTGTTTATTTATTAATTAAATTCAAATGCCAACAATTAATTTTTTTTATAAAGCAATGTATTTAACAATTTATCATTCTTTTTCTATTTCACTGAGACATTTTTGGTTACTGTTCTGATATAAGATAACAAGAATTATTTACCAAGTAACTAACTAACTAACCATCACGCCATTTCCCCGTAGGGGTAGGCGGGGAGGATAGAACGCCATACCACTCTGTCCTGACAGACTTCCTTTGATCTCTCTACATTCATACATCTTCTCATGCACATACGCCGATTATTCCGACTTTTCACTGACCACTTTCAAGTACTTGACGTACTTGGTCATGCCATTGTCTTTCTCGGCCTTCCGCGGCTTCTACATCCAGGCACACTTGCATTTAAACTTCTTTTAGCTATTCTTTCATCACTCATTCGCTCTACATGTCCAAACCATCGTAAAAGCCCTTTCTTAATTTTGTCGATAATGCTTACCTCAGCCTTGCACTCTGCTCTAATTTCGACATTTGTACACCTATCATACATAGTCTTACCACACATTCGCCTGAGAGATCGCATTTCAACAGCATTCAGTCTACTTTCATCCTTCTTTTTCTAACAACACGCTTCACTACCATACATAAGGGTTGGTACCTGAACTCCGTTGTGTACTGCCAATTTTGCTTTTTTCGATAAGCACTTATTAGATACTACCGACTTTAAGGCACCATTAACTCTGTTTCCGGCACTAACCCTTCTCTCAATGTCCTTATCCACATTTCCGTCTCTTGTAAACATACTTCCCAAATATACAAATTCTTCAACATGCTTCAATCTGTCTCCATTTACTATTATATTACATACGGTCACATTCACATTTCTTTAAAAAACCATTACATTTGACTTTTCCACATTCATTAAAAAATCAATCAATTTTCTTATTAATTAATCTTATTATTAATTAATTAATCAATTAAGAATTATGTATTTGAATTATTTACTTAAATAAGGTTTCTGTTGGTGACGTCGCCTCACTGCCGGTTTGTCCAATTGACCTTTGACAAAATCATTCAAGTTAAATTATTATGACACGCCACACATCAGATCGTCACACTCGGAGTGAAGTTTGTTTGTTTATACATTATTATTTACCTACATATTTTTTTCATAAAGCTAGTATAATGATAATAGAAGTGGTTACCACGTTGGACTGCCAAGCATGGGGTCGCGGGTTCGATTCTCGTGGAGGTCAACATGAAATATGTATTTAAATGCGGTTTTCATATTAATATTATGGATGATACCCTGGACCAGCTCTGTGGCATTTAATCATCATACTTTCGTGTAACTAAATTATCTAAATACACTGCACCTCGTGTTCCCTATGACCATTATGTGCGGGTAAAGGTATGAAAAAATTAGATAGATTGACATGTTAGTTGCTGTTTTTTTAGGAAGGCAACGGACACACCAGCCCTTGGTATCTACTGTCATCCGGGGAAGGAGTTTCGGCCGGCTACGTATGCCTTTTTAGAGCCTTAACCATGCTTGCCTTTTTTTACAAAGCATCAGGTTCTCTGCGTCCTGGTCGTCCGCTGTTGACAATTCGTCGGCAGCTTGCGTCAGAGCTGCGGGGAGTGGACTTGACTTGGGAGGACGCGCGGGAGCTGGCGGCCGATCGCTTAGCCTGGAGGCAGTTTGCGGAATCCATACGCTCCACACAGGGAGCGGATATGGTATGATGATGATGATGATGGTATAGGAATCTAGTACTACAACCAAGATTATTTAAGACTACATCTTCATGTAACGAATGATCGTGATCACTATTCTGAGTATATCAATGAAGTGCCCTATGCACCATTGGGTGCGGTTAAGGGAGAGTATTAAGCAGTAAAAAAAGCGCAATGCAGTTTACTTCTTTCTTTCTTTTTTAGATTCTTTATGACCTCGTTTATCATCACCTCACACAGTTATCTCTTCGTCATGGATTACTTTAACAACAGAGTAAATGGCTTTTTCCTCAACGATTCCCTTATTGGTCAAGTTTACGCGAAATCTTCCTTCTCTGTTGACATCTTTTTTTTTTTAGGGTAAGTAAAATATAATTTATTGATTGATATGGCATTTATTTTGTAGAACTCCATGATATCTTATGTTAAAATAAAAAAAACATTTTTTTTTATTTTCAAATCACGTAGAACCAAAAAAATCGTTTTTTGATTTTAACATTTAAGATAAAATATAATTTATTTTATTTTATTTGGTTTAGTTAAAGAGCTTTTATATATAAAGTTACACAGAACAATATAACCAGAAAAGGACAAGCAAAAATATCGTGCGTAGAAATTAAAATACAAATAAAATAATATTGCAAGATTTCTAAACAAATCAATTTTTAAAATTAGAAAAAAATGTAGGTAGTCGTAAAATAATACGGCAGCTCTTCCAAATAACATAAATTAATAACATAGTTATGAATGATAAGAAAATCGTGTTTTTATTTCTTATACTTTTGTTTAATCCTTAAAATTTATATGTATAATAGTTAAATTGTAATTGGTTTTGAAAAATGGTTATTTAAAAACAACCTATTCTCTTATTTAAATCAATATACCTATGTATAACTTATCAGTTGGTAACAAACGTATTTATATATACAGGTAGGTAGGTACTGTACTTTGAATAAAATAACTTGATGTGACAGCCGTTGACGCTTAAACCTACAAAGGGAAATTTCTAGGCCCTTCGGTGAAGGCATTTGCAGAATCTTGTAGGCAAATCCGCACCATTCACGAATGTTCGATACGGTAGCTTTCTTCATAGTGGAAACACTAGACGCTTCCATACAATTTTAACGTTTTTTGGGTCTTATTACGAATAAAGAGTTGTTCGATAAATAAATTATATTCATCGTATCTGCTCCCAATATGCAGCATATGGATTCTGCAAACAGCCTCAAAACAAAGCAAACGGCCGGCAGTAACCGTGCATTCTCCCGTGTCAGGTATATGACCCGTAGTTCTGACCGTATCACACCAGTTGCTCGATCACAGATCAGTACCGATTCGGTAATAAGCGACGTGATAACGATTTCTTTACCCATGGATGTTTAACGTTTTCGCGATCACAATGAAACACGCGTTAAAAGTTATCGATCGGGATTATAAACGAAGAGCGCATACTAGTCGCGAGCCATTTCCCGAGATATATCTTATTCGCAACAAATCTTCATTCAATCTTTATTATAATTTAGTCGGTTTTCGGCAAGCCAAATATTGAGAAAAGCAGTCGAAATATATAAAAAATCAGCCAAGCGCGATGATTTGACGTTTTGACGTAAGCCGCGTTATAGCTTGCATCGGCCCCCGCTCGGCTCAGATCGCTATGTTCGGCTATCGATACCACGGTATCGAACGAATGTCACTGTGATCGCTCAAATCGTTAGCATAGCACGTGAATAGCACGCTTTTAACTAACTACGTCGATAGTTATCTGTGCTTGAGCTACTGGTCTCCTCTGAATCTTGACACCTAACTAGAGGCCAAAATACCAGACTAAATATTAAAAATAATATTAATAGGAAATGGTGATGAAATTCAGGTTGGCTAATGGATTTGAGTCGTTGCAAAAAATATGAACTCATTTGTAAGATGTTATTAATCATTTTTGTCATTGTTCCAGAGGTTTTCTGATGGTACGTGGCCTTTGGCGTTCTAGAGAATTATCGGATGTAGAAAATCTATCTTGGGGAACTTTGATAAAAATATATTTCAAGACACTGTTCAAAAGATTTCGTAGGTCAGTTATCACAATGTTTAAGAATTATGTAACTACTTTACGAACTCAAAAAAAAAGCAAAAAATATTACTTACGCTTATATTTGTTTTTAAAATCTATTACTGAAAGGATTCATTATATTATTGACATCGTATATCTGTTCTTTTTATATTTTGAAACTCATCCAACAGAGTCCGATGAAGGTTTGGGAAGGGAATATGGATATCTATGCGTGTGTACAGGGATTATGACCTGTCTATTGGGCTGGGTTTTAAGTAGGTCACATGATCGTATATACTTACATTCCCAAATTCTCAATCAACTAGTATTGCGACGGCATCGCAGTAGCGTATGGCTAAGACGGCTGGACTAACACGCAATACGGAGTTCCGGTTCGATTTCCCGGTGAGACACACATAATCAACAAAGTGATTTGTTATCAAGCATGGGTGTTTGGTCATTGTTGTTTACCTCTGTAAATTGGGCCTGCCAGTGGACTGTTGAGGTTAGTTTAAAATAAACATTAAATTCTATATCACATAATATGGACACGACCACACATGTATTCACATATCTACACCAAATTATACAGTAAAATGCGCGACAGATTTCACATTTTAGTGATCACCTACAGTCAAGCACATGAGAAAATTGTCAAGAGCAAATTTATCAGAAACCTTTATGATTAGCAAGTGAGATTTCTTTCTTGATGAATCACTGCAAAGTTCGGTTGGTATGCTTATACATTTGTTAACAGACTTATTTTATAACACAACATTTTTGAGTGTGTCCATATACTTGTAGAACAAAAAACTGGAAAATGGGAATGGAGGTTAATACATCAAGAATGGGCCCACTTAATCAGAACAATGGAAAAAGGTCATAAGCACTGGTAACGCCTTGATATCACATATTCCCTTCCCACCAAATGATTCTCGTCCTCTGTTGAGATGTCAAATAGTTGATTACTAATAGTAATTAACACATGGATTTCACACCCAATTTAACGGGCTATATACCAGTAATGGGGGTTGAAATCTAGTTTTTGTATTTATAGTATTTTGGACACACTCAAAATGGTTGTTGTATATAAAAGAAGATTATTCAGTTTTAAAAAACGTAGACGATATGGAAAATAAGATTTTTTTTATTTCTTGTTCTTTCATTTCTTAAAGGGTCTGACTACCAGTTTACCTACTACACTACACCTTAGGTAATGGAGTATTACACCTTATCAGCTGCTACTCGCCACAAGACTCTTCTCCAATTGTGGACCACACGAGAGCTGGTTCTTGATCTGCAGTGTTCCCAAGTAGTCATGGTGGACCATACATACGCTACATACAACTCATCTTTCCAGGAAAACCTATTCCCTAGACAGTGCTGCATGTCGTGGAGTGGGATTACTTGTCCAATTTGATATGCTTAGTACTCACTCTGGATCAGTATTTCTACTTCATTCTATCCACAGTAAGTAAGTGGATATGTTATTTTGATACAAATCATCTATTTAATAATGGAGGTTCTGGTACCCAACCCTTGTGTATGGTAGTGAAGGTTTGGGGTTGGAAAAAAAAAGGTTTAAAGTTTGATTGAATGCAGTTGAAATGCGATAAAGTTGGAAAACTTTGTTGTTTGGGGGTTCAAATTTTGAAATTTTTTTTCCCGAGTGCAAAAGGATTAAACTTAACGAAAAATTTTTGAAAGGTCCCTTTTTCG
>JAGVSP010003733.1:0-20156 GCA_022494985.1 Micrasema minimum
AAATATTTTTATTTCATCAACCAACTAGATAAATGTTTCAATCTTTTTTATGTTAAGCTTATTTTATGGACTCTAAAGTTTAGTTTGAAAACTGCCTTTTTTTGCTCCGCGCTGGATGGATCGCCTTAACAGCTATCCCGGATGTCTTTTTAATTATTTTCATCTGGTTTAAACACTTTCGTTTTCTTGATAAATTAGTCCAAGCAAACCAGTCATCTTCACATCCGTTAAAGAGCCTACTCGTACTCTGACTAATTTGATTTATCTCGACATGAGTTGTATCGGTAAAAATACGTAATCTAACATGCAACAAAAAATCCGGAAACTATAGACGTGTTTGTCGGCTCCTATGTGGGATGCGATTGTGAAACCGTCTCATTTCAATAAAACATCATCGGGCAACGAACCTTAATTGTTGAAGTACTTTAAATATTTAATATTATACGTTTTTTATAACTGGAATTTTTATTTTACAACACGAAATAATATTTCTTGCCATTGTGACCATGATTTTAGTTCATGCAGGAAAACTGTAAAGCATACGAATTTTTTTTGTACAGTAAAACATTAATAATCCATTATAAGGATGTTACGTTGTTCTTTGCATTTATTTCCTTAATGTTTAATGGTAAATAATGCCGATTTAACTTGTTTCATTATTTTACTCTGTCGTACGTATTTTAAATAATTAAATGTTGTGGTATCGATACTTACATATGGTGAGGTACATAAATACATTGCTCATAAATAATATTTAAAATTTTTTGGTTAATCGAATCTTTTTCATTTTAGAAAAAAGACCGCCAATATATTTACTACCCATATTTATTTATTTATTTGTACATATACGCCCGACGGGCATTTACATTATATTTAAATGATTAAAATGAGTACATTTATTAAGTTACATGTATATGAAAAAAAGCAAGCACGTTAAAAATTTAATTTATGGTATTAACGTGAATATATGTCTTTAAAAACATGTTGAAAAAGTTACAAAATAAACTTATTATTGCATCCTTATTATGAATAATATAAATACATATAATGAATAATTTTTTAAGTGTATTTCAAAAGGTGTCTACGTAGCTAACATTGCTTTTTTGATCCTACTTATACATAGGGTAACAAAACTCGTAGTACAACTCGAAAACTGGTGAATGTAGATCATATAATTAAAATTGCACGAATTCATATTAAAATGCTGCTTTTGATTTTTTTATAATTGTGGAAAGTATTAATTTGAATAAGTAAATGATATTTGATAACAATTTGCAAAAATTTATCGAAAAAAAAGTCGACTTCGTACTCAATTTTCTCGACAATTATGAGTCAAATCAAAAAAATTTATCCCACAAAATCGAGTCCAAATATGATGTAGAATCACTGGTTTCCCGCTTATACATCGAGTTTTTGTTGCACGGTGTATTGTACTTGTGTGTAGCTTGTGCATTAGTTCAATGTACAATTTTTGTCCATTGCGCATAGTTGACAAGTTACAATTAGACCATTTCAATTGAAATGTTCATTATAATTAATAATAATTATTCACTTTTTCACAACCTGCATGATAATTATTATTTCATTTATTTGTGTCCTTACCGGAAATCAATATGCAATATGCAACGTTAGAAATAAATAGATAAAACGAGTCAGTTTTTACGGCAAAAAATAAAAATATTCACTATGAAAAACGATAACGAAATCCAATATCATTTCAACATATTTCTGAAATAAAACGGCCTTACAGAGGCGGCTGACTTTTAAGAAAGGGATATCAACCAAAAAATATTGTTCTTACGAAACGACACGAATGTTTTCATTCAAGAAGATATTTCAAAACAAAATTAATTTTAGTTTAGATGGTTTTTGTTAATCATAACAGCCTTTAAAGCTACTTAACTGCTAAAACATTTTAAATGCGTTTTGTGCGGATAACTCAGGTACCTACTGATCAGAGTTCAAAGTGCCAAGACTAGTTTTTAATTAACGTTAACTTTTCTAGCTTAAATATTTTAGTATATACTTCTCTCTCCGCCAAATCCATGGTTAATGAATGAGGATAGTGATGCTGCCTGACTCCGCATGACTCTCTTGTGAATGGTCTCTCTCCACCTGGAACTGTAGTACTGCTGTACAGGCTGCAAGGCAAGACAGTTTTTGAATTCTTAAGTAGATATACCTATTTCAATTTCTGGTTCAATGTTGCTTTAAAGAAGTCGGAAAAACCTGTGCCAGAAAGCAGGAAACAAGTTATATCGGAGTGGGAAACGAACGAAACTAACCTAGGGATTCCAATTCTGACCATATCTGGACCTGAATATATGTCTTACGCATATAAATTAAATTCAAATTTTACAGTAAAATATTTTTTAAACGTCAACAATTTATAACGAGTGGTATGGCGTTCTATCCTCTCTGCCTACCTCTACGGGCAAATGGCGTGGTGGTTAGTTAGTTAGTTAAAAATTTCGCTTTGCTTGGTCAATTAAAAAAAAAAGTTCACTCTCTGAATTGATTAAATCTATTATAATAAAATATATGATGGTGTGAGATGCACACATGCGTTCTGTCCCCTCCCCTCTTTTCCCTAATCCCCCCTCCATTGAGACCCTGACCGCGGATGCAAGGGTGGATGTCTGGGATGGGAGGCCTGGCGAGGCGGGATACTGGTCTCCACACGGGTGGTGTAATTTAATTACTAATAAATAATGATCGGGGTAGAAACTAACATCCCTGCCACTGTTAATTTGGGCCGACTCTGGTTGGTTTGGGTGATGGAAACAATGACAATTATAATACATAAGCCGAGACGGTGGTAGGGGGTACAATGAAAGCATTTGTCGCGTACATAATCGTAAATTCATCCGTATTTTTATCACACTAACAATCTTAAAATCGCGGTTTAGCTTGTTGAAAAAATCGGTAGAGTTGGCTGGACTGAAAAAAGACTCAATAGTCTTGAAAGCAGTCTAGGGAAAGGGTGGGCTTTCATTGTATAATAAAATATAATGCATCTTAATTTGATTTATATTTTTTAATTTTTTCATTTTTTCATTACTTGGTGGAATTCCATGATTAAATTATTAATAAAGTAGGTAATGCTTTGTTACAATACTGCCATTTAATACATGTTTTTGTATTTCGTTTCTTTTTTCTCTCATATTGTCTTTTACCATCTTATATGTTTAGTGTCTAAATTTATTTTGTAAAAACTGCCATTTATACTTTTGTCTTGTACAACATGTTACCAGTCTGAAGATGCCCGTTACAGGGTGAAAGCGCTAACAGGTCATAATAAATAAAAGTGGAAGTGTACCAAGTATTTTTTATTCAACTTAGTTATATATTAATAATATAATGCATCATTAAGTTTTATTGTTTTTGTGAGAAAATGACGGCTTTAATAGAAGTGGGTATTTTTTATGAATACGTATATTCATATTTATTTTATCTTTATCCTAATGCTAAAAAGAATAATATCTAAACGTTCAGACGGATTTCCTAATGAAAAGTTGAAGCAATAAATATAAAAAATTACAAGTTCTATTGATAAACGAATAAAGATACACTCGAGATGTTATGAAAGATTCGATAGAAATAGATTTTTAATTAAATACTTTTATTGAGAAGTGTTACAATCAATCAAAATATTTTTCCTGAAGTAGGCACTAAGTTCACCTAGTGGTGTAGTGGATAACGCGTTGGACTACTTACTATGTATGAGGTTGCGGGTTCGATTCCCATAGGCGGTGAACATGGAATATCATCTTGCCTTCATGTAACAAACGATAAAGATTTACTGAACTTGGTTTACCAATGCAGTTGATATTTTAAATGACCAACAAATGAACGTATATTCCCCACTTTTATATCCTTTAAAATAATAAAAATGTCCTAATACTAATATCATATTTTGTCAAGTTCAAATTTCCTTTTAAAAAACCACATAATTACCCCCCTTAATGAGATAGTAAGTACACTTAGGTACCCCAACCATAGTAATTAGTAAAAAAATACCTTTTAAAAATAAAATTAAAAATAAAATAGAAAAACAATAACCTTCTATTTAAGAATAGCATCATAAATATTATATTACTTTGAAAATATCTAAATACAGAAAATAAAATACCAAGAATCCACCCCCACCATTTAAATTTCGTCCCCTATAAAAAGAATTAACCCACTTGAAAGAACCACCAGTCTGACGATGCCGCGGAAGCGGTGAAACCGGTTATTGGTCCCAAAAACAAAAGTGGATTAAAGTGTCAACAAATTTTATTTTTTAATCTTATTTCGAATACCAATGCAGTGCCTATATGCACCATCAGGTGCGGAAAAGGGTGGTTATTAGTAGTAGGCACTAATTTAAAGATTGAACTCCATAATACCAAAGCGATTTTAAAAGAATTAACTGACTAAGTAACCATCACGCCATTTCCCCGGAGGGGTAAGCAGAGAGGATATAATGCCACATCACTCTTTCCTGGCACACTTCCCTCGTTTCCTTCGTGTTCATACATGTTTCTCATACACGCACGACGATTATCCGATTTTTTTTTTTTTTAATTTTGATAATAATTTTTTTTTCAGCATACATAATCTATTTTTCCTCCCGCAAAGCCGAGGCTTGTCTGCAGGTTACATTACAAAGTTTTTATTTTTTAATTTTTTTTTGTTGAGTATTAATTTGGTTTTTCGATTAATGATAGAAAAAAAACATTTGGGATGGTTTGACTTTGTAAGGAATACAGAGTAGTGGTAACGGACGCAACAATCTTTAGTGTCAACTGAAAGCGTTTCGGCTGGCTGGGGCATATATACTGCAATCGCTTAGCTTGGAGGCAATTCGTAGAATTCATATGCTCCACATAGCGGAAACGGATTAATGATTGATGACGGATGATGTAAAACACACAGGTAGGTCGGTGCCTAATATTGTGTATTTATATTTACATAATTTGTTGTAAATACCTAACGACTTGTTTAACGAATTCATTAATTATTAACCGACTACCTCATACCTATATCTATAAAGCTTCGCCTTGTACTTTGAGCATTTATGAATCGAGAAAAAACACAAATTTAATTACCGCGCTGGTATAAATGGCTAGAAAATTATGTCTTTAAGCATTACGAGATATACTTCATTCATATTCTGTACTCGGGTACATTACAAATTAAATAGACATCATACAAATAGAACTTGACCCGCCATTTCTCACGAAAAATAAATAATTAGAGGGATTGCTACAGAAAAATATGTTAATGTACGACCTTGACCGACATTTTGTTGGTGGCTAACTTCACAGCGCATGCGCCGTAGTTGTCAGTGCAAAATGAGCGCGCATCATGGCGCTATCGTTGTATTGAACGTTCGTAAATGGAACTGAAACTGAAAGTTTAAACGTTTTGTTGCAATAGAGTGAATAAGTGAACTTTGAAAGTGAATGAAAATTTAAAAAAGGAACAGTTCTTGAAAATCGTGAGGCTAGTGTACTACTGTGATTGTTTTTTGGTGTTACTAAAATTTAAATTAAAGTAAGTACTTATAACGCAAATTTGTTTTTATTAATGTGATTTATTATTTATTAAGGGGCATTATTGTTTTTTTTAATAACTGATAATAGGCAAGGTAAAAATTATAAGATGTTGGTATGATACATAAAATAAAACACAAAATTTAGGTAAAGTCCACGTTCCGTAGTTATGACGTTAACTACCGACGGATTGTAGTGGAAATTTTCCCATTAAAGGTCATGATTAATTTAAGAGGAGTATCAAATATGTGAAAAATCATGTTTTGCCCTATACTTATAACACAGACCAAGTAATCAGCGCATACAAAATTTGGCCGGAAAATGGGATTTTTATATTTATTTCGGAAAAGTAAGAAAAATGGCACGCTAAATCGCTAGAACTTGATGAGCTTTTAAATAACTAATTCTTTTATAGAATCCATAACTGTTTTCGAAAATCGTTAGGTAACGCTTGAAGTAAGTACCTATACTGTGTGATATTTTTTTGGAAGCTTTGTGGCTGTCCACAAATCCGGAATTTCGTTTGTAAAACACCTAAATTTCTAACGCTGGCTCACGGTGGCGGAGTGCGGTGGAGCCTTTAGATAAGTTAAACAAACCTCTACTAGTTTTTCAGTATATCAACGCACGGGAAAGAAAGAAACTTGACAAAGTACTGAAAAAAAATGAATGTCAGCGCGAATAAATACAGGAATATTTTTATTTATATATCCCTACAGAGATGAGGTAGAATTTTTTCAAATTCAGGAATATGGATATTCGAGCGTTTACAGGGGGGGGGGGGGGGCTTATGACCTGTCATTGGCTGGGTTAAGTGGCCACTTTATGTGTACTACAACATTCCCCATTCCGCTTATTAGCGAATATCCACACCAGGTAACATTTTTGATTTTGTATTTACGCTACGAATTCAAGAATCATCCACCACAGGAATATTAGTTGGAAGGATATATTTTTAAAAGTTTTTTTGTAACAATGACAATTGCTGAGAACAACCTCATTCTCGATATGGCCTCGCTTAACGTATTCTGAAATTAATTTGGAAATTAAATGAGGGTTGCATAACAACCCAATATATCCCTTGAACAAGAATTTCAGAGAAATGACGTTCAATACTGCCGTGTCTAAGGTGTCTAGTTACCCACTGCGTCTCTCACTACGTCATCAATAGACATCTACGTCACACGTTTCGTGTATTGGCCTAAGTGCTGGAGTCTTTAGACGTTGGAATTTCATAGTAAGTGGTGGTTTTAAATTAACCCTAGGAAGCGTATATTTTTAGAAAATTTGTATGGAAACGCCCTAATTCTTGTTCGAAGAATATATCTAATTTGAAAAAATACAAATAAGAATGAGGAAATCCACTGGTAGCCGGAATTGAATTTTAAAAATGCTTTCGTGTAGACGCGAATATTTAAAAAATTTTGAAGTGGGATGAAATATCCCAAAAACGCACGCAAAATTAATAAAAAATGTTGAAAATAGCATTCATTTCAAAATCTTAAACAATGACGTCACTCCTTGTATCTAAGTGTAGTGTTTCCGGTTTCCGTTTTTTAAACCCCCGTAGCCGCGTTCCATGGCATTTTAATATGGAATACAATCTACATACAAGCTTCTATTGCAAAAAAGATGGCCGCCATTCAGTCTACCTAGAACAGCTGTTAACAGTATATGACAGTTGAGTCGACGGTATATTTTATCTGTGCTTCCCGCGTCAGTTTGCATAGATTTTTGACAGATAAACTTGACTGAAGGTTACATTTTTTAACGCAAAGTTTTTCATAATGTACATGAATAATCCTCTTGAGTCAGTAAATGTCTACTACTAAGGTGGTTTTTCAAATTGGTTATTGAATGTAAATAATTGATGGCTCAGTGGTTTCTACTACTACACGCACAACTACAAGCTTCTATAGAGAGGATTCTTGTTTATTTTTCGGCAACCTTTTTAGCCTCTAATTGTTTTAGAACAACGAAATACATTTTTATTTTATTTTGAATATTACTATACTTATGCACTGTAAATCTAACTTTATTGGTGTAGGTAAGGTTATATAAAAATAAAAATTGGAGAGACATCTTCAGGCGTCTTCTAGTAAGTAATCAAGTTCGGATGAACCTTACCTACACCAATAAAGTTAGATTGCCCAAAAAATGCTTTACTATATTCTCAACAGATGTCACTATGGGGAAAGAATATTTAAAATATTTAAAATCTGTAGAAAACACAACTCGCATGTGGATTCTTCTGTAACAAACTCAACATATATACAAGTTTCAAAACGTTTGTCATACATGGTTATCAGATGATGGGCGGAATGGGGAATGTTGTAATACATCAAGTGGCCACTTAACCCAGCCAATGACAGGTCATAAGCCCTGTAAACGCCTAGATAACCCACATTCGTTTCCAGAGTTTCTCTGTCTCTGTTGAGATATCAATAATAACTAACTACTTATTTTAAAACGTTTTTTCTTTTTTACCGGTCAGTGTACACAATATTCAGTCTGATTGGTAGGTAATGATTACGAAACTATTAAATTATTATAGCCACCTGTTATTCGTTAACTTCTGGCAAGTTATATCATTTCGGCAAAAAGAAAGTGAAAAGGCATCTAGTCAAAACGGACCAAACTCAGATCCGAACATTTCTAAATAAACGGCCGCTTTCTCCAACACAACATATTTTTACCATCGCCAATTTGTCTGTTCAGTACAGAGCTATGTAGATAATTTAGTTTCAGACAATTTTCAGTATTCGATGGTCCAGTTTGCTGATCGCTCGTCGCTAAAGGGTTGAAATATAACTAGTTGTGGTGAAGTGGAAATGAAAATGTTGAATCTACTTTCAATATGGTTTTATCAATGTCAATAGTGGAAAACAAGTTTGATTCACTGTCGTGTACAAATGGATAAAATAAGAAAATTTGCATAAGGAAATTTTAATTAATGAAACTGGCTGCCAAAGGTATAAATTCATTTCAATATTTTATTTGTGATTATTGTAAAACTAAGCTTTTACAAGCATTTAAAAAACAAAAATACTACCATATAATATGCTTTGAATTGCTTTCTATTAAGCTTCTTTTCTTCCGCTTTTTCCAGTTGTGAATCGATTAAATTTTTAAAATCGGTAGAGTTGTGCTGGACTGAAAAAAGATTCAACAGTTTTTAAAACGGTCTAGGAAAAGGGTGAAGCATTCATTGTATCATACAATATAATATTTAAGTACCTACTTAAATCAAATTAAGGATTAAAGAGCAGTGTATCTTGATCGTTACTTATACAAAGGCAAGATAATCAGCCTTACGGACTCAGTCCGGCTTCAGTGTCGATCCAAGGTGAAGTGTGAAATGTTTTTATGACAAAAACCACATTTAATTAAACATTTCATAATGACCCTTCGGGAATAGAACCCGCAACCTCACACTCACCATTACACCTCGAAGCAGACGTCATATTTATAACATTATTACAATAAAAATTTTGAAAAGATAACAGTGCAAGAAACATAATGTTTATTATTAAAACACTGGAAAATTTAAATAAAAAATCGTATAAATCATAAAATCTAGTAAACGCTACTTATTCTCTTATTATATAATCTGATGCTTCATTTTATGGATCTGCTCAATAAATTGAATAAATTTACGGTTTTAGCACGGAAGCACATACCTACATATTTATGAACGCTACCGGAAATAGTAATCATATCATATATTATATATTATGTACTTACAAATCACCAATCAATAATGGCCCGTAAACATGAAGAGTATTTTTCTAAAGATACCTATTAGATAAAAATAATAGTTCCGCTTGTGATTAATAGTGAATATTTTTAAAAGTAGAAAGTCTAGGATTAAAAAAAAAAAAATTCTATGTAAACCATAATTTTTAACTTTTACCTATTAGTTAAAAATATGTGAAGTATAAAGAAAAAATTATAATGAAATTTTTATTGGTTCTAAGCGTAATTATTCTGTTAGGATCATAGATCTGTTAAGATAACACTAGACAAGCTATTTCAAAGAGTTCGGTCAAAATTTGATGTTCCATTTGTATTTTGCAGTGAAAAAAAGAACTATATCCATCTTCCACTATCTAATAAATTAAAATATAATAATATAATCATTCTGTTTCCCTCTAGCAAGTTGAGACTGAGCCAATTTAATAAATCTTCCTGGGACTAAAACATGACAAGGAATGGCAGAAAATAGCCTTTCTATGGTTAGGATAGGATATAGTGAGCCGGGTTGTGGTCTAGTGGTAGATTCGAGGACTCCGGATTAGAATCTCTAGGTTCGAATCCCAACTATTTGAAAGCAGTCCCAAAACTGAAATATTTGAGTATATCATAAGAACTCAAATGTTTCTATTTAAAAAAAAAAAAAAAAAAAATTATATGGGATTTATTTCAAAGCATAATTTTTATCCACCTCGTAGCATAGTGGTAGCGCATTTGGCTACCATGCATGAGGTAGTCAAGGGTTACAACATTAAATCTTTATTTAAATTAGATTTTTATAATAATATTTCATATGTGATACCTTGGACTGACGTGAGACCTGATCATCTTGCCTTCATGTAACAAATCATCAAGATTCACTGCACTTCGTGTACTAATGCAGTGCCCTATGCACCATTGGGTGCGGATAAGGGACAGTAGTCGTGTTAGTAGTAATTTCATGTGTGATACCTTGGAGTGGTACTGTAGCTTATGACTGATCACTGATCATCTTACCTTCATGTAATAAAATGATCGAGACACAATGCACTTGGTGTACCGATGGAGTGCCCTATGCACCATCGGGTGCGGACAAGGGAAAGTAGTAGTAGAGGTATAATTTTTATCTCAAATAAGTGCAAGGGAGTTCTTACATAATTTAATTCCCGGAAAGATTACAAAAAAAACTTCTCATGTAGCTTTATTTTTTCGATGGTGGTGGCTATAAAGATGTTTACTTACCTATAATATCTACACTGTATTTATGCATTAATACAATTATCCAGACTTAGCACAGAAAATGAACCCTTGTACTAGTAACTTGTCAGAATCAGCCAACTATATATAAATGTATGTACATAAGAGTAGTTACAAGGTCGATCCAAGCGTTTATCTAAAGATTTTCATAGTTGTAAGGTCAATTAAAGCTTGAATCGACCGCGTACTTGTATCTACATGTAGATCCCTGTTTAGGACTAGAAAAACACCACCATGTGAAAATCTATATTTCAATAATATTGAATAAATAAATATTATTGAGAAGACTGCCATCGCAAAATTTATATAATAATTTTAAGTAACCACTACATAATATAATATTCACAACGAATGCTGTTAATCAGCCTCACATTGTTACATAATATTATGAGCTGAGAATTCTTTTGATGTTAAGTAGGTTTAATAAACATCGCGTTTCGCGTGCTCTTGTTAAAAGCTTCTTCAGTGCATTATTATGAACCTATTCACCATTGAAACAGGTCAAGGTAGTCTATTTTTTAAAGTGTATTTGCCTTTTAAATTAGCTGAAAAATATTCAAGCATGTTTTTTGCAATTATTGTTGAAGCGTGGGATAGAGTTCAGTGTTATATTAAATATTGAAGGAATTAAATTAATATAGTTTATAGTAATAGCGGCTTCGTTGCTCGGTCTTCGGTATATTTTTTGCTGTGACAAAAATAAATAATACTGCAGAAATATGTAACTAACTAACCATCACGTCATTTCCCCGAAGGGATAGGCAGAGAGGATAGAACGCCGTACCACTCTGTCCTGGCATACTTATCTTGCTTCCTCCACATTCATACATCTTCTGATGCATGCACGTCGATTATTCCGACTTCTTACATGCTTACTTTCAAGCACTTGTTTTACTTTATCATGCCATGTCTTACTCGGCCTTCCTCGATTTCTACATCTAAGCATAGTCGCACCATATATTTTTTTAGCCGTTTTTTCATCATCCATTCGCTCTACATGACCGAACCATCGTAAAAGACCTTTCTTAATTTTGTCGATAATGCTTATCTCAGCCTTGCATTCTGCTCTAATTTCACCTATCATATTTAGTTTTACCACACATTCGCCTGAGAGATCGCATTACTGCATTCAATCTACTTTCGTCCTTCTTTTTCCAACACCACGCTTCACTACCAAACATAAGGGTTGGTACCAAAACTCCATTATGAACAAAAAATTTGATGAAAATGGCAACCTCATGTTTGAATTAATGAATTAATTGTAATGAATGTATTACATTATTAATGATTTCACAAATATTACGTATTATATATTGTTTAGCATATGTTGGATTTTCTACCATCCATCCATCATCCATCGAAATTGTATGGCACTTTTTATGTAGTTATAAGTTTACATTTATCAATAATATTTCATGTTACTTAAAAATATCTATATGCACCATCTAAGTCACAACTCATTTTTAAGTAGAAGGTTTGTATTTACAGTGTAAAGGACAATATAATAATGATTCCTCCAGGTTTTTTTTTTAAATTGGGGAAAGACAATACAAAATATTCATTTAAATTTCCTCATTTTTTAAACATTTTTTTACAAAAACAATAAAAACACATTTATATATTTTTTTAAATAAATTTTCAAAAAAATCTAATTTGAAAAAAATTGATTTAAATATATATTCAAACTCATTAAACTCCTTTACAAAGTAAAAAAAATCTGTTTTTATACTTGAAGTGGATTTTATAAAAACTCCTTTACGTTTATACTTAAGTTTTTTAAAAATTTAATTTTTAAAATTAAATTTACATAACGTGTTTTCATTTAACATTACTGTTGTTTTCTTTTTGAAATATCACAATCATAGAGCTAAAATAATGTTAATTTATGTATTATATTTAAATTGTTTAAATATTTTATTCATGTTTTAGTTTACATATCCAGTGAAATGGATTCAGAAATATGTAATCATAACGAAACAAAAATATTGACATAATGTTTAATGACGAAGACGGAAAATTCATAATTCAATGACGTAATACAGATGAATAGATTGATATTCAAATTTGTCAAATATGTATGTAGATTTTCAAGGTCGTTGTTTATTCTATATCTGCTTTGTTTTTGGGATAAACCGAGGCGCTTCACCATGAAAATGGCACATGCAACGGTAGCCGAAACGTCGGAGAAGACAACAAACATAACACGGGTTTAAAAAAAAAAACAAGTAGAGTAAATGTGTCCATTATCAAGTTTCTGAATTGAATGAATATATTTAATTATTCTACTCTAACAAGTACTCTACTCAATAACTCGAAAGATGGAAACATATTTAAACATATTTATAATAGCATTGTTAAATTCATAAATAATGACCGATCTGGGCGCAGATCACAAAAACATCTACATCTATATGTATCGCTGATGTGACGCTTATATGACGGTAATCGGTAAACTTTTGCAATACATATAGATGTACATATTCTGACGATCAGTGTCTCGACATGTGTGATCCGTTAGAATTCATATGCTCCACATAGGGAGAGGATGATGTGATGATAAATTATTTTAAGTTATTGTCTTCGCATTAATAAATAAATTGAACTTTTCAGTTTAAATTTTTAAAATTCTATATCTATATCTATTCCGCATCCATCGACTCCGCCGAATACATCCGTAGGATGGTCATCGACGGTCTGCCAGGACGGCGGTATCCTCTTTCTCTATACTTATCGTCTCCTGCGTTAAAATATTCAGATTTCCCTACAAATACACCACACATACAACAACACAACATACACATGACATAACATAACCACTTTGTATACTATTGTTTGCTCACTTCACGTCTTCAGAAATTTGTCTTGTACATTGTGTTGTCCACGTAATTGGTGTTATGTTGTATATGTTACCTCAAATTGAAAATTCTTAGTTCATTGTACTAAACATAGCACTGTGTGTACAACATTAAAATATAAATAAATAAATAAAATATTTCCATCATAAATTTAACGCAGCTAAATGTTTACGTTTTTATGAATTTCCGCATATTATTATGTTGGCATAGATAATATTTACCATCGATGTATTCTAAAGCCTTTGTGCTTTGTTGTTTAACCTACATATTACTCAAACTTAGTTGCTGACTCGGTTTCCTTGAGACTAACTTGTAACATGCATTATGTACTATTGAATGTAATCATCAATGTTAGATCTTTGTCTTTAATCGAATAAAAATTACGATTTTAGTGCATATTTTAGTTTACTAGAAATTACTCGTGTTTACATTTTTGTGTCTCGTACACAGTTTACATTTTTATAAATGTTTTAAGAAGTGTTTGCTTACAAGGATTTGAATATACTCGAAATGTTAGTTTAATTTTGAATTAAGTTCAAAAGCTGAATAATGTGTCTTTATTTTTTCAGTTTCAGTTTTTTTTTTCAAAGTAGGATACAAATAATACAATACCGCTTTTTGATAAGAGTGTTAACATAAAATATCAGATAGAACAAAAATTCCCGAATGCAGATATTGTAATTTTTTTATTGTATTATTTTTATCCACATATATGTATATGTGACAAATAGGATAATCAAAAGTAAGCAAACTTATTTTCAATTGACAATAAATTGTTAAAATAAAAATTGATGATAAAATATCAAAAAAATTAAAGAACAAACTAAATAATTTTAAATTTTAATGACAAGCTTTGTAAATTGCGTGTTTTAGCCCTGAAAATTCTGAAATTAATTGTACCGCTTTCCTGATGCAATATTCCGGGATGCGTTTTGTGAAGTTAGTGAAAAAAATCATCATATTGTTTCATAGTTGTTAGCGGGGTCATTCCATAAAACGATTGGGTAAAATCTTCCGGGTAAATTCAGTGACAAACCGCGCTGTGGTAATTTGTGAATGCAGCCATACTCCGCGGTGTGAAGTAAAATTGCGTAATTTTACCTTTACACGGCACAGTTTACTGTCTGTAGGCATGCGCAGAACGCGACGTTGGACCATAGAATACACAGTGGACTGCCATAAATGTTGCAATACTAATAATATCTATCTTATCGATTTTTTGCAGATCCATCGATTTTGTGAAGATTTATCGAATCTACTGAAAAATGTAAAACCGATTTACCGATTTTGGAGTCATTTTTAATTTTAAAGCATTTATTTTATGCAATTATAAGCGCAGATAAATTCAACATATTATGAATAACTTTAGGAACTTCTACCGATTTTAAAATTTGGCAACATTACTCATCTGTCAAATAGTCGTTATTCGATATTTTGAATTTCAATCTAGGATTTCAGTTCATATTATTTATTATATTATATTCATATTCGCCACAGTAAAAAATTATCAAAGTTTATTTATAATATTACCGATACCTACTATTGAATATTATACGTATTATACTGTCGTAATCGCTGCGGGTGATGCGCGCGCCGAAACTGTGTGAAAAAAGCGCACAGTGAGAATCTGACACTGGACAGTTTTTCAGACTGCACAGGAAACTGTGTAGTAAACTGTCCCGTTATATAGTGGGCTTTACCATCCGTCCGGATAAAGCCGGACAGTGTTCGGCTTTTTGACTTCTTGTACGGCCAAATATGTCTGCGCCCGTCCGGCTTTTGTCCGGCTTTCTTATTTTTATTACTTTATATTACTTTGCGATACCGGGACATAATGCCAATGTGGAGAGAGTATTTTCTATAATAGGGCAGCAATGGACAAAACAAAGAAACAGGTTAATTTACTTTTTTAAATTTATTTTCAAAATAAAAATTTTTGTTTGCAAAGAAATACAATATAAACACATACATTAGAAAAAACAAACAAAAATCCCTCCAAGGCATAGCCTGTTTGTGGGTATACTGTGAAAGTCAAGCAGTATGCACGAGGCAAAAAAGAAAAAGATAATAAAAGAAAATACAAGATATTGATATATTTATACCAGAAGAAGAAGAAGGGAAATAATTATAATATAATAAAATAAAAAATGACGTAGATTATGTTTTTGTTATGGTTTTTATAGTAAGAATGATTCTACCCTTACACTATGAATCCAACTTTGTGTTAATTTTTTTAAAAGATGAAAAATTTGAAAAATTTGATAATGCCATTTTATTGTCAGTTAAAAAAGAATTAATTAAACTGGGGGCAATAAAATGTGCATGTTTCTGAGCAAGTCGTGATTTACAATGTGGTATTTAATGTTCGAAACTATTGCAAAAATGTTCATTGTTGAATTTAATTTAAGACATTTAAAGACGGGTTATCCCAGTGAGGGAACATTATTATTATATAATATTTTTTAAAAAACACTGTGTACAAGTCCAAATAAATAAATAAATTGTGAATTTTTTATGACAAAACTATTAAAGATACTGAACTCTTACAGCAGATTTCTGGCAAAGAAAAATACTGATTAAATAAAACCGTGTTATATAAATGTGTGTTTTATTTTATTTTTTTGACAGAAATAATTTTTTTAATCGTCCGCTTTGGGACCCAAAAGTCCGGCCTTTTTAGCAGCTAAGTCCGGCCTTTTTAGCAGCTAAGTCCGGCTTTCTGATTTTTAGAGATGGCAACGCTAAGTTTGATGATGTTGATTTCAATGAATTTATTCAGTGGAGTTGTTTTACAAAATAATGTGTATAATAAAAAAAATGGAAGCGCAAAAAAAATTGAAATCAATTTTGGCCCATTCACGAGTAAAAGAATGAGGGACAGAGGGTATTATTGGCTTCCCTCAGGACAAAAAACATTTTCATAGATTTTTTTAAGTTTTGTAAGTACGCGATTTATTCTGGGATGAGCCATTGCAAACATTTCTGATACTGATTTCTGTTTCATTCTTCAAATCAATGAATTATTTTAACATTTTTTTTCTATAAACTTTTTTCAAATATCCAATTATTTAGAAGTCGATGGTTTATCTTCCAATATTCAACATGTTATGAGTATCGCTTTCGGTTTTTTTTTAACTTCTATATAGAAGAAATAATATTTATTTTCTAGGAAAGTTTTACTTGCGCCTGGTTTCATACAATTCTTGAAACACATATTTTATCTCGAGAACTCGACAACATTTTGCAAGATATCCAATCAAATTACAACTGTTTTTTAATATTATACAGAGAAACCTGATAATAAAACAAGTATATTCTAATGTTTTTATGGTTCTGTTTAGTCCAGAGGCTCATTAGTTAAGGCGAAAGAAAGTTAAGTAACCGGTTCATTAAATATTACACGTTCCATTCGCAATGTCAATATAAAGATGGTGAAATAAATGTGACAGCTCAAGGGAAATCCGAACAGGAAACTCGGTACTATGGTGTACTTGAAATATAAACGAAGGGAAATATTATTACTCACCAAGAGTTTTTTTTTATCCAACTTTTGTGACTTGTTAGAAAGCTAATGAAATATTTAAAATCTCGAGGGTTTAGGATCACAGATACCTAACTACAAAAAAATACTAAATTGGACTAATGAGCATACTCCACCACGTGACATCGCGGCCGCTTCCCATACAAACGTATTCTTCGATTTTCTCCCTGGAATTTAACATTACAGCAATGATTTTTTTACACATTTTAGATGCCGACCTGATGCATGTTTGCATTGTCTTATTTTTTAATACATTACTTTTTTAAAGGAGATGTATAAGTTATTAAAAAAATAAGACGATACAAACACGCATCTGGTCGATATCTAAAGTGTGTGAAAAAACCATTGCTCTAATGTTAAAATCCAGGGAGAAAGTCGAGGAATACATTTGTATGGACAGCGGCAGCTAGTTACGTGGTGGAGTATGGATTTGCCAAAATCATATGTGTATTTAGTAACACCAAGCTTTATTTAAACTGGTACTCTTGTCTTGTAAATTTTATACATTTTGAACCATTGCATTTACCGACAAGATTGATTTAACACCTTTTTGCATAATAATGATTCGATATTTTTCAGACAATGTCTACGGGAATACGATGGTGTTTGATCCTGACGATCCTCTCAGTTTTAGTTTCTGCACAGACGACCAACAAGAGAGCAATACCTTCTTCAGATAAGGTTTTGTAATCCTATTTCTAAACATCCTAATTGTTTATGGAATTGACTTTTTAAAGAATATAGTTCACGTTTAAATTATGTCAGTATGAAAGGCATTTGAATGAAAAGGATAGATATTATTGATATCCCAACAGAGACAGAGAAACTCTGGAAACGAATGTGCTTTGCAATCTTCTCAACAGATGACACCAGCATAGAAAAATTCTGTAAAGCGGAATGACGAAGACGATTTTAATATTTAGAAATTCCAAAATTTGTCATATATATGGTTATCAGATGATGGGCGGAATGGGGAATGTTGTAGTACGTCAAGTGGCACTTAACCCAGCCAATGACAGGTCATAAGCCCTGTAAACGCCTAGATAACCCACATTTGTTTACAGAGTTTCTCTGTCTCTGTTGGGATATCAATAATATCTGATATATTAGCCCAGCATGGGTATAATCCAGTAATTTGTCTCCAAGTATTTGTATTCATTTCAAAAATGTTGTTTGAAAAGGATAGAGTTTATAAATGAAACAAATATTGAATATCAAATTTTGAGCCATATTTTACTTACTATCCATTTATTACATAGATGACATTATTCGCTATTGGTCATTTGACATAAAAATAATTAATTTTTAGTAGGTAAATTGCCTTAATTTAAGTCTTCTTAATTGAATATTATCAGCATTTTTTTTTTTTTTGTCAGCATTTTTTTTTTTGACATTAAACTTAGTAAAAAATAATGTGTTTAATTTAAAAAGTTTATCATTTTCATTTCAGTTACAATTGGCAGATGACATCATCGCAAAAGACAGATTATCGAGACAATCCGATCCTTCGAAACCAACTCCGAGACCAAAAGGATTCTTCGGAACAATATTTCAACTAGCTTACGAAGTAAGTTTGTTCTCTTCTTGTATAAAAAATATCTAACGAAGTGCATTTCTTAAGTAGGTAAAGGTAGTAGGTAAACTGCTGAATGACGACAGTAAGTAATGGAGTAAAGGCTAAAAGCCTTTAATAAATTATGATTAAATAAAACAATGTTATGTGTTACTATTGGTTTATTCTATAGAAATAGAATTTACCTACACTACTGGTTTCGGGAGTAACGTTCTCCCTTCGACTGGTGAAAAGACACTATTTCTATAGAATGAACCAATAGTAACACATAACATCGTTTTATTTAATCATAATTCATTATGAAGTGTTACAAAGTGAATGCCGAATCAATCTACAAAGCCTTTAATAAACTCACTGTAGCTTCTTCATTTCTGTTGAAAGAATCTATGAGGCTAGTGAGTCTGGATGTAGAAGTCGAGAAGGTCAAGATAGACATGGCATGATCAAGTACAAGTTGTCATGTAAACAATCGGCGTGCGTGCATGAGAAGATAAATGAATGTTTAAGAAGCAAGAATAGTATGCCAGGACATAGTGGTGTGGCGTTTTATCCGCTCTGTCTGAAATAGCGTGATGTTATTGACCATCATGAGTAAAATATACAGATTTGTGTGCAAGTATTTAGTCATGCCTACCATGATTTTTGTCAATTAACTAATTTTATTAACTCAATGTTTGTAGCACTCACTTTGTAGTTTTCCATTTAAGAAATGAAACACACTTTTGTTTTAAACTACTTATTTATTTTTAGAAGGAGTAGTATCTCCGAAACCGGTTGGCATTTAAAAAATAAATAAGTAGTGTAAAACAAAAGTGTGTTTCATTACATAATAACTCGTTTTCATTTATTTTCAGCAAGTTAATGACACGAAAAGCGCATTTTCTCAACTGAACGAGCTTTTAAGTGGGCAGTTTTCTGATGATCCTCAGGCTAGTATTATTTAAATACAAATTCTACACATACCTATAACAAATCCTACACGATTATGACTTTGATCTTGATTATCTATTTATGTAGGTTACCAATTTATTTTCAAGTATATTTTTTCAGCCATCTACAACGAAGGCCCCCTCAACGGGGAACTCAACAGGGACCGAAGCTCCTCCAAAAATATCCAGAGCCGAACTGCTGAGAATACTTGGAAGGAATTTGAAGGGACTCAGAAGGTTGTATAACCTGGAAATGAGGGAAGCATTGAAAGTAAGAAATTGTTAAATTGTCATCAAAATATATAATGATTTTTTTAAATGAATGAATTATTATGAAATACGTGGTTATTGATTACGTTTAATACAATATAAGACCTCGTTTTGATTGTATGTATATACAAGTTTCAGAAATATTTGGTCAATAAACAATATTGAATCCATGAATTAATTTATTTTTTTTTATCTTATACGAGAGAGAGCAAGAGAGATTTTACTCTTTTTCGTTCATCCTTTCTGTTATAAAGCTTTTTTTTTTAATAGTTGAAATCTGTGTCATTTTAATCTCACTGCTTTGATCATATGCCTACTAATTTTGTTTTGCTTCCAGGATTCAGCAAAAAATATTCAAGATTATAGAAAGGAATTCCACCGGAAGATGTATAATCAGTTTTCGGATTAATCTATTGGATGCTCTTATAAACACCTACATAAAATAAATAAATTACGTCA
>JAGVSP010003734.1:0-15972 GCA_022494985.1 Micrasema minimum
CTTACTGAAAAACGAGTAATAACGCGTAAATACAATAATCCACATGTAATTTACCAAACAACTGACTAATTATCACGAATCACGAATCACGAGAGTCAGAGTTTATCGATTTCGACAAGTAGGTAGGTATAACTTACAATGCAAACCAATTTGAAACGTTTCAACTAAAATTCAACATATATATGTGATACCTTGGACTGGCGCTGAAGCGTAAGATTGATCATCATGCCTTCATGTAAAAAATTATCAAGATTCACTGCACTTGTGTATTCGTGCAGTGCCCTATGCACCATTGGATGCGGATAAGGGAGAGCAGTAGTAGTAGTAAATAGGTAAAAAGGGGTGAATTTAAAAACGTTCGATAAGGGGACGTTCACAAAATTACTTAAAAATAGAAGGAAAAGTTTGACATTTCATAAATATGAAGTCGGCAAATTATTATTATAGTACAACTTCTTTGGGTGGCACTGATTATAAACGGGAAGGAGGTAGAAATATAGCAGACAGTGTATAGTGCACTATATGTATATGAAGACACAAACACACACACACGCACCCTATAGATAGGTAACATAAAAAATAGTCAATTAATTAAAACTTGATTTATAAAAATAAATAAGAATAATTTTTGGCAGGCTTCATTTTGTTTAGTGCAGTGTGCGGCAGACTAGTGAGAGGTAAGAGAGCGGCCATCTCCCCCCGCGCCCGCCGCCTGCCACCAGCCAACACTCGCTGCCACACACACGAAACTAACTTCCACATCAGCAGCCGTCAGCAGCTGCTGTACTCGTGGTGCGCGGTGAAGTAGTAACTAACACCCACACACCTACACCTACACCTACACTCTGCGATCTATAGTTAGTAGGCAGGTTTCCATAAGGCTTCGCTCGCAGGAGTGACGTCACACACGAAGATAACATGTACAGGAAGGAGATGAGAATTGAACAGCCAATCGATTTGATCGCAGTTTGAAGGAGAAACAGCACCCGCTATTCACAGCGCAAAACAGCTTTAACCTAGTTAAAGCTGAACTAGGTTCAAAAATAACACAATATTTATTTATAAACGTTGATGAATTGGTTGGTAAGTTGATCTAGTCTTGACAATTTACAAGAAAATATCAAACATACACTCGTAGTTCAGTGAAACCAAAAACCAAAATCAAAAAAGATCCCCTCGCTGAATCTAAATTATTTCAATCGTTTGTGCGCTTTGCAAGATTAATTCATTATTGAAATCCAGCATTCAACGTTCAAGTATGTGAATAAAATCAATTTATCGTTTAATGATTTTTTTTGTACAAGATATGACGCTTGTTACGGGACCGAAAACAAACGGACAAATAAAAAGTATGAATCAATATCTACTATGACGTCTACACACAACAACATTACCTACTGTACATAAGGTCAGCTGTCAGGTCAGCCAAGAGTCGCGACGACCATTCAATATTCCATGCAGTTTCCGCTAAACGGGAAAGTTTGCAAACTGCACAAGAAGTGCGCTTTACTCCACGTACATTGTACAGCGCAGCGCCCTGGTCTTGGGGTGATTTCTCATATAACAACAATGGCGCTTAGTAAATGTATGTCAAATAAGTGGAAAACCGAAATTCAACCACCGCCCGCGGTCACCGATAAGAAACAAATCCAAAGCATTGCTCAAAATCTTGAACAACTTGAAAACTGTACAAGTCTGGTACAACTATGTACTTGTACTTATGTAGTTATAAGAATCTACTTATAATGTAAATAAATATTTGTCATCTTAAGTCTGCAAGTTTTTGAGTTCCTTTATATGTATATTTGTTATATGGGGTGTTAAACATATCTAAGCTATTAAATTTATCATCAAACGCCTTACAAATTCGAGGAATCGTAGAATATTTTCGGTGATTTGTTTTTAACTTTAGGTATATGAAAAAGTTTAGGCAGTCTAGTTGGTCTGGAAGGGACAAGGAAAGAGAGTAGATTCATTAATTCTGGTGAGTCAAATTTGTTATTTACAATTTTATAAAGCAAACTCAGATCATTGATATTTCTTCTAAGTGCAAGGGATTCAAGGTTATGAAACTTTAATGAGTCTAAATATTTAGGGATACGCAAATGAAATTTATATTCAACTTGTTATAAAAACGTGTTTTATAAAAAAGTGCCCTATGAAACCATTGGGTGCGGATAAAAGAAAAAAGTATAGTAGTCTTGCAATATAAATAAAAAAAATTGCGATTCTAAAGTTTTTCTACCTTTTAATCGGCTTTGAGTAATTAATGTGACAATTTTTTGTAAAATAACAATGTTTTTACCGAAAATTGATATTTGTTTGATGCATCACTTTGCACAAGCCCTAGGGCTTGAATATGACATGGGACGTAGAGTTATTTCTCTATAAAATATACCTTACTATTAAAAATATTTAAAAAATTGCCTTTTAACTAAATGAAATTTTCCGATTTCCACTAGAGCTTTGTACACCTATCTCTACGTAAATATAGAGTAGGATAAGAGAAATACTGTCCGTAATCACAGTTCATAGTTTCACGGCCATTAGAATACAAATAATGCTAATGATGATCAGATGCCCAGAAGAAACGTCGCGTCGGCGGCAACACTAAGCCCGCAAACACGGCATAATAAGACAGAAAAGCATTTTCTGTACAGATATTGTCTGATCAACAACATTACTGACACAGCCGCGAGCCGTCCCGCTAGTCCCTATCGAGTAGGATTGTAGGCTAGTTTTACTGCAAGTCTTGCGTACATATGTAGATAAATATGATGTCGCCATAGGATGCACTAAACACAAGGCGCGCAATGCACTACATGACTATAAGCTATAATTAACCAAAACTGAATTCTACCTTCTGTATCGGTAGATACCTACACCTAGCTGCACGTACCTACCTCCTACTACACGTAACATGCTCTGTAGTGGCCAGAACATTAACCTTATATTAGGTTCTTACTTAATTCCTAGTAGAGCACACTGGAGCACTGTACACTTACACTATTCGTTTCTTCGAGGGCAACGAGGTTACAATAGCCACCCAGACTCTTTAGATCACACATGTTCCGTAAGTTTTGTAAAAAATAAATGTGGCGGGTCGCGTATAGGGACATGACAGTCACGGGTCACCGCACGGGGGCGGGGCGCGCGCCCCCCGGAGCCCGGGACACTCACCTTCGGGGCGCGTGAAGGAGAAACGCAGCGCGGACAGGTCCAGGTCCATGCTGCGGGCTGGGGGAGCCGCGACTGGCGCCCGGGCGCGCCGCATTTAGCCGCCAGCCCGCCGCCCGCCGCGCGCGCGGGGGCACCTCGCCGTGGGGCCGCGCCGCCCGCCGCGCCCGGGGCCCGAGTGCGCCGCCCGCGCCGCGAGGTGCCGCCGCCTACCCGACGCGAATAGTGCGTGCTGGTTGCTGGTACTTACGTACTCGTATTGTATTATTATCTACCCGCTAACTTTTACCCGCCTACTTACCTACTATCTAACATACCTAACATAACATACTTAAAAAAAACGTGGCGTTTTAAAAGGTATTTTTAATCAATATTCTACACTGTATACGGATAAGAAGTACATACGATGATCTTATCACCAAATCCATTATTATAGAAACTTATCTTAATTAAAGAAATGCTTTTGCCACAATTGCAATTCGCCATAATCGGTAGATAACGAGTGGCGTCGAGACTTTTGCCTGACGATATATTTTCACAGGTTGAGCAGGTAGGTACCTATTTCAACAGGTTTTCAGGTTACGATCATAGAGTTCCCTGACAACGTTCATAGTTTGATGTTAATTTTCCAACGACATTCTTGAATTTGAATAAGTACTATAATTTAGAAATTTACCAGAGAAAACAGTTTAAAGTTTTAATAGAATGTTAACTAAGTGTAAATGTGTTGTACGCGCCAGCTTTTAAATTTTGTTATGTACCTTAGCACTTTAGCAGAATAGGTTAGTTGCTAGTAAGTAACCACAAGGGGTTCTGGTAAAAACGAAGATTTCGGACACTTCCAGTCTTAATTTGAATTTCCTTGTCCCATATAGTTAGCTTGAAGAACTACTGGACACACACGTCGAAAGATAAAAATATATAAGTAGTACATGAAAATATATTATATTCGTTGCATTTAAATCTCATTACGACTTCTACATGGATTGAAAAGTCCCAGGCCTGACAAGGAAAAAATTTTTTTTGCGTAAAAATAGTCCCATCTAGACCAGAGGTTCCTAAACTTTTTTTGTTGCGATCGCCGCGGGTGATGCCGCGCCGCAGAAACTGTATGAAAAAAATGTATGGAATTAGCGCACAGTGAGAATTTGAAACTTACAGGGGTAACATTTAAATACCGCTTTATGACTGGGTTTTTCGATTGCACAAGAATCCACTTATCGCTTTTTATACGGTAACAGTTTGCGTTCTAGTGTCTTCACATTAAAAGATATAAACTCGCCGTACATTTTCTTTGTCTGGCCACGTCATGCACGCATAGTCCTGGAGTTTGATGCATTTGGCTATTATGTTTCTGTTGTTGAAAATTTATTTTTTTTAAAATTGTTTAGTTATAATTAGTTAACTGTGCAATGTATATAATTGGTTGTGCTGTATAAATATGGCATTTCTAAAAGGCATTCGTCTGTATATGTCCATAATAATTTTAAATGATTGGACCATCTCTTTGTAATGACACATCTAGTACATCACACTCCTGAGAAACAGTCTATTGACTTGTGCTGCGGTGTGTTGTAACTGGAGGTTGGGATGTTATATTTTAATGTTATATTGTAGTAGTTTAGATGGTACACTAGTATTAATATATGTGTATTAATATTTATTATGAAGTGTTAATTATTTATGTAATGTACATGTAAATTAAATTTAGAGTATTGATCATATTTATCAGAGCGATGAGGTGTCAGGAATAAGTACTCATAAACTGAGTAGGTATACGCACATACACACGAGTAATTAACCGCTCTAGTCGCATAGTAATAAACTTGGTAAGAGCCACCTGCAACCACCTAAACAACATGTGAGGCATTCAAGACCCACGTCGTTGTCCGATAAAAATTGAAATCTCGTTGGGGCGCATTTGGTTCGTCGTGACCTTTTTTTCCGAAAAATGATTCACTCATATTCGTTTTCACAACCATCACGAATTCGCCAGATTATAGCACCGTGTGACTTCGGGCTATGTCCCTTAGCCTATATGGTACCCACGCTACGGGCCAATAGAAAAACCGCCACCATGCCACTACCGCCGACCGCCAACCCCGACAACCGCCACCTGCCACCGCCACCGCCACCGCGTTACGGGAACACGATTGAGGGGATGAGAGAACCGAATCGCTGCAGCGCTAAGGACTTTTATTCATATAGGGTTCTTCCCACATGAGAATTTGGCTTTACAAATGGGTTCAAAAACCTTTTGGGGAAAATCAGTAAAAAAATAAAATAGGAACCACGAATTTTTTATATAACAAACCAAACCTAATTGGGGAAATTTTAAAAATTCAATAAAAAATTTAAAAAACAGATTTAAATAAACTAAATGAAATAACACAAATTTTCATCGTGGCCTTGTATTGAATATTCATTTGGGGTGAAAAAATGGGAAAATTCTTTTTAAAGGGAAAAAAAAATTTTTTATTAAAAAAGTTAATTAAATTAAATTTTTTAAAATTTAATCCCACAAAATGCAGAAAAATTGCAAAAAAAAATTTTTTTTTATTTCCAATTAGATTAGTGCTTAATTTTGTGGCGTCCAAGGCGAGGGGCGTTTAATGCCCAAAAACAAAACCCTTTTCTTCCGCAAATTTTTTCCCCCATTTACGCCCCTAAGGATATTACATAGGGGAAAAAAAAATTAGTGAAATTTTGGGGATTGTATATTTGTAAAAAAAAATTAATTTAAGGGGAAAAACAAAATTTTAAAAAATTTTTTGATTGAAAACCCCCATTTTTTTGAAAAAAAATTTTGGCTAAAAATACAAATTATTTAAAAGAATGTTCCGCCCTTTTTAGTAAAAGGAGGGAATATTTTGAAGTTTTAACCATTGTTAATTATTTTCTACTTTTACAACTACACAGGGCCAGTGAACAGAAAACCAAGCCCCGACCCCCCAATAGAAAAAAATAAAAGGCTAAAAACGCGGGCCCCCGACCGAGGTTCCGGACATTTCGTAAGGGTCACTAAAAGTGATTTTGGCATTTTGGTTGTGTTATTAAGAAATGTCTTAAAATTTTTACTCTAAGTGTTTAAAGCGTATACATATACTTTAACCTACTTTGAAATGCTTTTACTAGGGGTTTGGGTGAGTGCCCCCTTTAAACTACTAAAATACACAAATGATCTAAAAAAAAAACCGATTAGATAAGTCACTTGGGGCATTTTTTGTGTTAAACTAAACATTTACTGGGCATAATAATATTATAAACATACCCTGCAAGCCAAGTGACTAGTGCAGCCGTGCATCGGGTGGGTTTGTGATGAAGAAAGCCGCTGCTCGAGTTAGGTATTGCGCCAGGGGACAAGAGTGACTAGCTCATCTGAACACGGACAGGAGGCAGCATCCGCCATCAGGGGCTCCGCCCATGCTGGCTGGGGACCGGGCAACAAATGTGCACGCACGACACTGCAACGGCGCGGGCACGTAGCCGCGAGCGCTACACTTGCCGCCGCACAAATACTAAAATGTTATTACCGCTAACGTCACCAACATCACCGAGCTACCGAGCTTCGCACAAAGGAGCTACGTGACCTGATCCCTAAAGAGGAATTATATCACACTGATGGTGACTGAATTGTTATTCCTCTGATAATTGCACCGACGAGCGACTGATGTAAATATTGATGAAGTAAGCGCGGGTCTGAGATACGCGTACGGGGAGTATCGGACATTACAGGTCTACAGGTACAGGCTGGCGGGCTGCGGGGCTGCGGGCGGCCTGGCGCTGGCGGGCTGGCGGGCTGTGCGGCGGAATCTTCGGGGATCGCCCGAGCGCGCGCAGCACCCGCCAACACCGCAACCGCGCTCCGGCGGGGCGAGAATGGCGCTAGGCGCAATACAAAGTACTATGATATAGGTATTATAATGAACATTATTAGGACACAGATGCATTAGGACATTGATATTCCTTTAGCTCGGTTGGACTTGTCCGGCGCCGCGCCATGGCCATGCGCCACCGCTTTCTGGAATACCTACATTATATTTCCTGTACAGATCCGAGAGGCTGCATTGATGAGCAAGAGGTCGCGAGTTCCATTCCCGTAGGGGTCAACATGAAATATTTATTTAAATGTGTTTTTTCATATTAATCAATTTCATGTGAAACAATACCTTGGGGGGACTAGTACTGAAGCGCAAAATGCAGTGCCCTACGCACCATTGGTGCGGATAAGGAAGAAGTACTGATCGTGAAGTTAACGGAAGCAGACCGATTTGTAAGAGTGTAGATTGTAGATAGTCAACTTCCCGACGCCCGCCGGCCGCGTCGATACACAGGATCCGGATTTGGAAAACAGTGGACTTGGGAACTAACCAAGGTCATTATATCGGTTTTAAAAAAAAATTAATATTACGCTAAGATAATTTAATTGGTAACAATATTTGTTATGTTAAACTTTTCGTTATATTGACTCTAACATGGTTAAAAAATATACAAACAAAATTTTAAAAATATATTTTTTTTTCTGCTCGAAGCGTTTTAAATTGGTAGCAATGTATTCATTTGTAGTGTATTAACGCATGTAATTAGTTCTTTAACTCCATAATTTTTTTCTCTCTTTACTTATTTCCACGATTCTTCTAAAAATTGTCTAAGTCTAAATACCATCCAAACCTAGAAACAAGGTTTTGTTTCACACGTATCTTTATGACGTAGGGTGACCTAAAAAAGTGCACACGGAAGTACCCACTTTTTCTCTTTACTTGGAACTGCAAATAAATAGGTGGCATTTTTAAGAAAACTTGTTATTTTACGCATACTAAATAACTTTTTAAACGAAATTGAAGACGACTTGCATGATTGATTTCTCGTGTATCTTGTCACGTATGTAATCAATCATACGGCCGGCCGGCGGATTAACCGGTTTTGCGTATAAGAAGCCAAAATTATTTTGTATCTTATTACTGCACAAACATTTTTTTTTATGTTTATTTACATATATTTATAATTTTTATCGAAGATGACTTGCACGATTGATTTGATCGTGTATCTGGTGAGGTAGGTAATCAAGCGGCCGGCCGGCGGGATAGTACTACGGTAGGTATTTTTGAGATTTTTTATGCACCACGATATACTCAAGACTCAAGAATATGTAGAGATGTAAGATGTAAGCTGTAAGTCATGCGGATCTTCACTATGCCCGATATATTCCGCAAGCGTTCGGCACAGTTACTTTGTTCGGCTATAATATCTAATTATTATTAGTACTAGATAGGCATTTAGTACATTATAATGTATTATGAATATGCGTAATGATACCTAACCTAGTATGAAGTATGAAGCGCTGCTAATGTAACCGAGACGCAGACGGTGCGCGGTGGCAGATATTATTCAAATCATGATAATAACTTTACTAATAACGTGTATCTACCGAGTATGTAGTGCGATACAATAATGTAGGTGGGTCAAGAATTACTTCATAACATTGGAAATCAATTTAGCTGGGAGCCTCTATATTCCAGGTTCCTGAATCAGGCACTCAGCTCGGGGCACCTGACACTAGATTCCTGATAGGTACTAGTACCTACCTGACACCGGACATAGTACGACACCAGATTTCTGGCACCTGACACCGGTCTTGGCTCTTGGCGGTCATAATAGGCTACCTACTGTGCATCGCCTAAAATAATCTATTTTACTAACAATTATTACACGAGCTTTTGATTAATAATTGGTCCTCACTGTGGTGCATGGTGGGGTGCCTCATTTATCATAATAAAATACCACCGTTTTGTTACCACTGCCGCGTCTGCCACCGCCACCGCCACCGGTGAGATCTATGATAGTATGATTTATAAATATTATATATATGATGGAGGATGGCTTAGTTCAGTGAGCAAATTAAAACCTTAGATCTTACCGGAAACTGTGGTTTCATTTAAATAATGTGAATTTTATGTCACATCAGTTCTAAACTTTAGTAAATTAAGTAAAGCAATGAAGAATTCCTAACCTTCCCCAGAATCATCATAACGTAAAAAATTACCATAAGCAGAATTAAAATGAATGCAAGTAAAGATTAGGAGTCAGAGGTGAGAGGTTCGGTCGGCGGTCTGGCTGTCTGGCTCGTGTCTCCCACACGGGGGGCGGGGCGGGGAGGGGAGGGTGACGCAAGCTGAGTCACACCGTGACGTCACCGCCACGGTACTACAGGGCACAGGGGGAGCACTCACCTAGGCCAAGGTCCTCCAGCAACGACGCCACGGGGGTCCTGGCGGGGGCGGGGGCCCTGGCAGGGGCGGGGGCCGGGGCCGGCGGGGGCACCGCGGACCGGACCGGAGGGGGCGCCGCTGCCGGCGCGAGCGGGGCGGAGGGCCGCTCCGGCTCCTCCTCGCTCAGCTCCTCCCTGCTGTCCGAGTACACGGGCTCCGGCTCGCGCGCGGGCGGCGGCCGCGGAGGCGCGGGCTCGGGCAGCAGCGGAGCGGGCAGCAGCGGGGCGGGCAGGCGCGCCTCGGGCTCCACCAGCAGCTCCTCGCGCTCCGTGTCCAGGAAGGCCTGCGCGGCGCGGGGCGCGCTCACCGTCCTCTCGGGGGTGCCAAACGCGGCCTCCTCCGGGCTGGCGGAGCGCGCCCCCGTGCTCTCCGCGGCGGGCGACGATTCCCTGTCGAGGTGCTCGAAGTCATCCAGCGAGTCTCTTTCCCTGAGCAGACGTTCCGTGGCGCCGTGGTTCGGGGACGGGGGTGGGGAGTGGTCGCGGTCCACGCCCGAGGGGGGCCGTCGGGCGGAATCGATTCCGACTATCCCTTCGTAAGATTCCATTTTTATATTTTTCTAAATATTTTACACAATAACTTATTGGTTCGTATTAGAACTGTACCGTCTGCCTCTAGCAAACGTCACTGTATTGTAGGAGATTCCGTTAGCGCGCTGCGACCGTGACTCATGTAGCCGCTCGGCTCCCGTCGGTTCGTCGTTTGACAGCCGACCGTCTGCGAAATGGGCGCCTTATCTAGGCACAGTTTTGGTACGTATAAACAAATAATTCTCTTGCTGGATTATAAAACTACTATACAGATTAATATTTGGAATGAAAAAATCACCGACTACTAGCGATTTTGTCGCTGCATTACTCTAGTCAGATGATGAGATAATACATAATAAACAATGACATAGGTACAATAGCCTACTACATTTTTGTTTGTTTTGATTTTGACAGAAACCAACGAGCCAGTGATGGGATGCCGAAAAAATAAATTTCCCTAGATTTTTCGTTAAATTCCCTACTTTTTGAAAAAAAACCTACATATTTCCTTTGTTTCGGGAGATCGCTAAGATCGATACACTTAGGCTAAGGACTGTAGCCTAGATAAAAACTGTATAATAAAGTATAAATTGTCATCCAAGATTGCCCAATGAATGCGTTTACATACTACTCATCTAAAAGAACCGGGTTGTGGTCTGGTGGTAGATTCGGGGATTCCGGATTGGGATCTCTAGGTTCGAATCCCCCTCCAGCACAACTTGTTTCCTGCTTTCTGGCACAGTTATTTCCGATTATTTGAAAGCCGCCCCAAAATTTAAATATTTAAGTATGAAATCATAAGAACTCAAATGGTTCTTTTTCTTTAAAAAAAAAATGAGGCGTAATTGATGGGTAGATTTACCTATTTCTGGGTGAAAAATCAAAAAGGCTGACAACATTGAAGAATGGGCTGAAACTAGTGATGGGCACAATCGGCTATCGTCATAACTGGAGTTACATCCTACATGTAACTGACGGATAACTGGAATAAAAAACGGAAATTACTATATTTTTATTTATTTTTTACATTCATTCATGGCCTAAAGTCTTTTATATAAATTTAATTGTACATAAAAAATAAACAGTTACCTGAGAGAGAACAGTACAATAGGGGTAACAATTGCATATAAAATATAAATAATTTATTTGAATAGTACAAACTAACTAACCATCACGCCATTTCCCCGAAAGGGTAGGCAGAAAGGATAGAAACGCCTCCGTATAGTATAGTTAGTGCATATAATAGTGAAAGATTATTTAAAAAATCAATGTAAAAAATAACAAGTACTTGGAGAAATAAATAGGCTTTTATGCATAACTCTAATGGTGTTGTCTAATAAAAGGCTATTGTGGGAAATTTTGTCGCTCCCAAATTTAGTCGGTAACCTTTCTGGGATTTTTGTTATTTCCTGATTTCGTACAATTATGCAGTGGGGGATAAACTGCCTAGGAGCGCTTGGCGTCCCCCCTCCCACCCCTTTTTTTCGTTTTTTTTTTTTGGTAATTTTATTTTTTACGAAAATGGCGCTTTTTAAATGAACATTATGAAAATAACTGACTAATCGGTTATCATAATCGGTTATACCGGTTATACGCACCACTGTTTTGGAGTTTGGAGCTGTCAATATAATTTTATAATTTTTTCGCTTATTTTTATTGACAGTTAAAAGTTAATGTGGTTCATGGGTCGTGTGTCGTGTAAGGTTAGGTTTAGGTGATTGGTGATGGGTTTCTTTTTCTTGCGTCGTAGCTCGTAGCATCGGTTTCTAAAGGTGATCACAGCCTTATTTTTAATAGTTGGAACCATTTCTTTGATTTGTTTTTTTTATTTGATTCATTTCATTCCTCGGTTGGACATTATCCGCACCCGCAGTGGCAGTACGCAGTCCGCAGTACTTGTTCGATTTTGGTTGGTGGAATGCCGACGTTTAATCGCCAGTTTAGTTTAGTGTTTAGTCAGTGACCGACACCGTGTTAATCGTATTTATTCATATCGTTTGGGTCCTAAATTTTTAGCTAAAGTTATCGTAGTTAAACAATTAGTACTTATATAAATTTGGGCAATTTTACACCCGCTTCATGATGGAAACTTCTAACCGAAACGTAAATGAACTATTCGGAAATGAAAACATAGTTGATGAAAATGAACTATTGATTGCGAATGCAAATGACATTGATTCTAAAAGGCCTTCAAGGAACGAAGAACATTTCGAGGTTAGTAAGATTGTAATTAATTTTACAGTAGTTCAATTTTAAGTCTTCATGCTGGATTAGGAAAATGTCTTAGTTTTTTGCACTTTTGTTACTGATATTACAGAGAAAAGAAGACAGAATGAGCCGCATCGATTGGTCCAGATTTGACACTTCAAAGGAATCGTCCGAAGAATGTTCCCTGGTTACCACGGCTCTTACATACTTGGGCTTCTATATTCTGATGGTACTGAGCTTCCTCAACAAGCTGCTTTTTGCCCCCAAAGTGGCCACAGAATACGACCGCGAGGTACGTACTGTCAGAAGCGCATACACAGTGCTTCGTATACACTATACAGAGCGTGCTCAGTGTCAGTTGTCTTTCAACACCCAACACCGGCCTGTTGCAGGGTTACCCCCGGCTGTACAATGCCTTCGACCAGTTCTACTCTCGCTACGTGTACCGGAGGGTGCGCGACTGCTGGAACCGCCCCATCTGCTCGGCTCCCGGCGCGGAGCTCACTCTCAAGGACCGCATCACGCCCGACTCGGGCTGGACTTTCCAGTTAGTTTTCCTGCTAGTACTACTAGTTGGCCGCCTTATACCTCTCTCAGCTATCACTAAGTCAATCAACTCGTTATGGTTTCCCGCAGGTTCACCGGGACGCAAACCCGCTGCATCAATCTCGGCTCCTACAACTACTTGGGCTTTGCGGAAACCGAAGGAGTGTGCGCTGACGGGGCGGAGCGCGCCCTGCGCACCCTCGGGCTGACGTTGGCCAGCTCCCGCGCCGAGCTGGGCACTTGCGAGCTGCACAACCAGCTGGAGCGCCTCACCGCGCGCTTCCTGGGCACCGAGGCGGCCATGGTGGTGGGCATGGGGTTCGCCACCAACGCGCTGGGTCTTCCCGCGCTGCTCGGGCCGGACTGTCTCGCCATCAGCGACGAGCGCAACCACGCGTCGCTCATTCTCGGCCTGCGCCTGTCATGCGCCAGCGTCGCCATCTTCCGCCACAATGACATGGCCCACCTGGAGGAGGTGGTGCGCAGCAGCGTGGCGGCGGGCTGCGGCTCGCCGGGCCAGCCCTGGCGGCCGTGGCGCAAGGTGTGCGTGGTGGTGGAGGGCGTGTACTCCATGGAGGGCAGCGTGGTGCACCTGCCGCAGCTGCTGGCCGTGAAGCGCAAGTACGGCGTGTACCTGTACGTGGACGAGGCGCACTCGGTGGGCGCCATCGGGCCCAGGGGCCGCGGGGTCACCGACTACTACGGGGTGGACCCCTCGGAGGTAGACGTGCTCATGGGCACCTTCACCAAGAGCTTCGGAGCGTGCGGTGGCTATATTGCCGGCTCGCAGGTTAGTGATAGTCAAATTGCTATGTAACTTATTGTTTTATAAGCGCTACTTCCCTAGCTCAGATATCATGTTAACTGCTTACAGAAGCTGATCAATTACATCAAGAAGTATGGACACGCTGATACATACGCCATCAGTATGTCTCCACCGGTTGTACAGCAGATTATTAGCAGCATGAGTGTCATCATGGGACTGCGCGGAGGTTTGGATGGAGAGAGTCGCGTAAAGTCACTCTCGCGGAATACGAGGTAGAATATATAAACATATATGTTTTGTTTTTGGGATTACCCATATTATGTTTTTTGTCTTCTCTGATGTTTTATACAAACTACATATTATTTTAATTTTAAAAAGACGACTTGCTGGACTAGCAGATGTTGTTCTGCCCTTTTTGGTTGGCAGCATGTAAAGTGATTTTTGGAAAATATACGATTTTGTTTTCATCAAGGCTTCATGTTACATAAAAAGAAACGTAACATATTACTGACGAAAGATGGTAAGCCTAAAGTTGCATGCACAATGCACATACATTAGAACACAAAGTATTGACTTTATCAAAAGTATGAATTGTCATATTTTTTCATTTGTAACATTTTTATGGTGTTTTTGTACAATAATTTTGTACAATTGTCAATAAAAAAATTGTGTTCTTTTGATTAAAATTTTTTTATAATTTATTATTAAAAGTCTTATTATAAAGAAAATATCTTATTATAAAGAAAATATCTTATGATATTTGCACATATTTCAATTTGTAAATGCTATTTTCAATAAGGAAATTGATTTTTTTCAAAAATAGAAATCAGGTCGTGGCAGATAGGAATTTGAACCAGGGATTTCTAGACTCAGAGACCGCGACGCTACCACTCGGCCACCATCCGTTCATTCAATTCCCGTTTAATTTACCCTGGTCATTCTCAAAACTAGAGTAAATTGATGAAATTGAGCGTTTTGGTCCCTTCAGGTACTTCAGGAGGCGCTTGAACCAGATGGGAGTCATCACGTACGGGCACTCGGAGTCGCCGGTGGTGCCCATGATGGTCTACCTGTACTCCAAGATCGGCTGCGTGGTGCGCGGGCTGGCGGGCGCGGGCGTGGCGGCCGTGGGCGTGGGCTTCCCGGCCACGCCGCTCATGATGGGCCGCATCCGCTTCTGCCTGTCCGCGGCGCACACACGCGCGACCAGCTGGACCGCTCCCTGCGTGCCATCGAGGCCGTGGTGGCGCGCATCGGCCTCGACTACTCTCGCAAGCCCCGGGAGGCGGGCACTATTCCCTACTAATTACCATTATCATTACACTCTACTAAATTCAGTCGAGATCAGCAGACATAACATCGCAGACGCGTGATCAGAAGTAATATACAGCGAGATGTAAGGTCACGGTAACAGCACCCATTCCCGATGCAGATCTGCAGTACCTACATCAACACACTAGTTTGCAGAAAAAATGCGATCGGTGACGTCACCGATGTCATTTCCTCAACCACATATTTGAATTAATATAATCCACTGAAAGTAATGCACAATGTACATTTAAATGCTAATTTGCTGTTAAAATTATTTTTATTTATTTATTTATTGACGGCACTTATTGCCTTATACAATCTAAATACAGTGAAATACAGAAACAATGAAAACAATTTACTTATTGCAGTTAGAAAATTCACCTGAAGCATACTTCTATAAATATATTATTATGCCAAGTGAATCAAAATAATAAATTGTTACAATTAATGAAAAGAAATAAATAAAAGTAATCTAGGCCTAGTACCTAGATTTAAATTTACCTTACTATGATGACTACTTATATTGTCTGTTCTTGACTCTGGTACCTATAGTAAATTCAAGGCCTATTTATCTATTATGTATAACATTTCTGTTTTGCATCGAAACTAGCTAAATCCAAAAATGTTATTTTGGACATTTCTAAGTAAAAATTATGATGTATATTATTATTGTTTTAATTTATTTTTAACTGGGTTGTAGTCCCGTGGCTAGATTTGTGGATTTTGTATGTGGATCTAACTTGTTTTCTATTTTCTGGCACAGTTATTTTACATGATTTTAATTCTGTGAGCCTGTTCTGTGAGCGCTGTTTTGTTACATGTGAATTTGTTGATTTTAGTTCTGTGAGCTTAACTAAGTTTATACTTATGTAGCAAAAAGTGGACGGCATAGGCCGCGAATGTTTCTTTAAAACCTATATTATATTTTTAATGGTTGTAAATAATTTTTAATTTTGTATCATAATAAAGTCGATTAAAAATTTATTGCATTATACATTTCTGAAAATTTCCAGTCTTAAAACATAACCACTGTATTTAGCTTTCATTTCCTAATTATATACTTATTTACCAAAACAGAATTTCACATTTGTATGAATGAACTGTGTCTCATTTCTAGAATTTATTTATATTTTATTTTTATGAGAATCAGCAGCGGCTTGGACTA